>CAHIKZ030004208.1:792500-987500 GCA_903632075.3 Acanthosepion pharaonis
ACATGACTTTTCATATATCCATGTTAATAACAAAGAAAAAAGACGAAGAAAAATAACACTAATAAGCTTTCCAATAGGAATGAAACGCATAGAAACTATAAACTTGATAAACTAGCAATAGCTGACACCATCCACAGATCCACTATTCCTGTCGAACAACACAAACAAATAAAATTATTATATATATCTATATCTCTATATTTATATCTATCTATCTATCTATCTATCTATCTATATATATATATATATATATATATATATATATATATATATATTACAATGAATCATTCATATGAAAAGTAAATCAGTAAAGTTAATGATATAAAATGCCGAAATCCTTCGCTAACAAAATTTTAAAGCTGCATTAACCTACCAATCACTCGATGAATGTTATGATACTTGTTTTTTTTTTTTAAATTATAAGCTGTATAAGGTCTTTCTTAAATACGCAAGTACTTTCGACTGTACATTCAGTCATCTTCAGGCACGGAAATTATTTTGTTTTTGGTAAAATTCAGGTAGCTTCCAAGACGAAAAATATGCTTTTTAAGGTGTTATTGATAACGAATACAAACTTGTGGAGCGTGCTGTCGCAACCATAATGTTGATTTTTTTTTTAATTTAATGAGTGCGTTTTTTACTAATATGGCAATATTGTTAGCGAAGGGATTTAGCCATTTATATTATTAACTTTACTAATTTACTTTTTGCATGAAAGATTTTTGTATGAACGCCATCATTTTTGTGGCACAAAATGATACGGCGCCATGTCCTGTGTGATATTTTAAGAAAATGTGCTTTGTTAATTGTTGCAAAGGCTCCCCGAATGACGTCCTTCAACTGATGGGTATTCTGGTATAGTTCTCCTTGATAATACCCCACAGAACGTTGAAAGAGAAAATTATATTATGTAGGGGTTGACAAGACTTTCGGACCATCCTGTAGTATCCTGTAGGAATATGGCTTTATGAACCAATTTTGACAAAGTACAATTACATTAAATATAACGAATACTGTAGACTATAATTTAGAAATAAATATTTAAAAACAAACGAGATGATTGCAAAATCTCTTTCAATGTTTGACTGTAAAAAATGTCTACCTTTGGATTATCTCCCTTGAGGGTTAAATTCTTATAAATAAATAGATTTGTACAATAATTGTTACTGTAACCAGGTATAATCATTTTGTTGTTTTTAAGCCCATATTCCACCACGGTTGCAGCACATATATATATATATATATATATATATATATATATATATATATATATATATATATAGATAGATAGATAGATATCAAGACTCGTTTCGAAAAACCCTCGGATTTTTTGATTTGCTAATCAAATCAATCTCGAGGGAAAAAAAGGTTTTAAAAAAGAAAGAGCTACAAACATGGACTTCTGCCGACAAAAAAATCGCACAGATACAGGTCTGAAGCCCAAAGAAAAAACCCCGACACGAGTAAACAACTAACTAACAAAAGAGCTCAATACAACCGTAGAGCAGACCTAGATACACCTAGTGAGCCAGACAAACCTACCTAGGTTTCACCTAAACGGATCGTCAGGGAACGTTTGTATATATATATATATATATATATATATATATATATATATATATATATATATGTGTGTGTGTGTGTGTGTGTGTGTGTGTGTGGGTGTGTGTCTGTGTCTGTGTCTGTGTGTGTGTGTCTGCGTGTGTGTGTGTCTTTGTGTGTATGCATTATTAAGAAAATATAGTGTGTCAGTCTTGGTGTGACGGATTTCGCCCTTTAGGATTTCATACCGACTCAAAGATTCATTTCGTTTTCAAACTTTGATTCTCTCTCTCTCTCTCTCTCTCTCTCTATATATATATATATATATATATATATATATATATATACCTAGTCATCGACAGACAATGAAGGAGTTTGTAAAGGAACTAAAACTTTGAAGCGATATGGCTGAGCGTGTCGTGTGAACACATATCTGAGACACGTCGGTTATCTGGTCGAATCACGTTAATGCAAATGTCAAATCCTGACGGCCAACTGAAGCGGAACCCTCCATTGGCCAGCCGGTGCTGAAACAGACAGTCAAGGAAGATATTATCCTAAATATGACAGCCGGCTGCAATTTTGCCTTCCTTGTTTGATCACGTGCCGTTTCAGGTTTCGACTAACTTGATTTCTGCCTGGCCCAGCTGGAACCTTATTTTTTGTATTAATTCAATTTCACCAAGATGCAAAATGCAAAAAAAAAAAAAAAGCTCAGAATTATATTAAAAACAGTTTTTGACACCTAACTTTCGTATTAGATTTCAAAAGGCATCTGTCTGCTTTTATATAGCCATGTGTGATTATGTGTAGGTTCTTTTGTTTCTTTAGACTAAGAACGACGGGAAGATATGGATGGATCTTTCCCCTTGCGTAATGCGATATTTATGCTCAGGTTTATATAAGAAAGAACGACACATCTGTAAAATGACCTAAACTCACGTTTTATAAATTATGTAAAAGCTTTTGATAAAGTACGTCACAAAGAGCTATTCGAACTGCTAGGTAAGCTTGACATATTTGGGAAAATATTTGAATAATCCAGAACCTTTACTAGGAGCAAACCGCCTGCATGCAAACAGAAAAGAAATTCGGTAAATATACAAAAATAAAAATAAAATAATGTATGTGTCTTCTCACCGGACTTATTCGATTATGCAGTGAGACGATTTTGAGAGAAACCTGGCCAGAGTTCATTATTGGCTGCTACAATCTTACTAGCATAAGATATAGAGACGACACCGTGTTGATAGCAGACACAGGAAGGAAACTTCAACAACTCCTACAAGAGGTAGTGACCGTAAGCGAGAAGAAAGGACTATATATCAACTGTCATAATGCATCGTCGTTAATAAAACGAACAGGCCAATATGCAAATTACAAATTGGAGATACGAAAATCAAGCAAATATAACAATTTAAATATCAGGGAATTGTTTTAACAGAGAACGGAAAGGGCGACACTGAAATCCGAAGGTACAATTCTACAGTTTGAAAGAGAGACTGCTTGCAAGCGTATGAGAGTTACCAGAATACCCATCAGTTGAAGGACGCCGTTCGGAAAGCTTTTGCAACAATCAACAAAGCTCAGCTTCGTAAAATATCACAAAGAAGATGGCGCCACATCATTTTGTGCCACGAAAATGATGATGTTCATACAGACCCTCTCGATATGTGAGAGCGTAAATTAAAGGGAATAAACTGATTCCACCTTCATGTGTTTTTTATTACCGTATTACTTGTTCTTCTATTGTTTTCATTAGGTTTTTTCGTGGGGGGGGGGCACAGGACATTCGGACCACCCTGAACTTTCACGAAGGTTTTTTACATTTGTCAGAAATAATAAAATTTCATTATTTGCACATGCATAATTACACACAAACGGCATCTCATTTTTTTTTCGCCTTGGATCTGATGAAGTTTTTAACAGCGACGTGCATAATCGGATATATTTCGGAATATATATATATATATATATATATCATACTTATTATAAAACCCTGGTTGTGTGTGTGTGTGTGTGTGTGTGTCTGTACGTTTATATATTGGATCGGATTTCTTACATTTTTCAATCGATTTCAACAAAACTTCACAGGACTACGTAAAATTACCTTGCGGTGGTTCTGACAGCGCCAAAAATTGGAAAAAAACACAATTGTTTTTGCACGAAATCAATTTGAAAACACGAGTAAGAGGCATCGCCAGAATGAAAGGGGGACAACTCATATCGATTTATACTTATTATAAAAACCTAGGTTGTTTTGTGTGTGTGTGTGTGTGTGTTCGTTTATATATGGGATCGGATTTTCAACCGATTTCAACAAAACTTCACATTTTTTGGCAGGTAGTGTTTCTTATTGTCTCACACTTTTTTCTTTATTTTTACATTCAGAATGCTTTAAAAATTCCATTTACAAGACAATTGTTTATAATAAAATTCTATTCAATCGGTAGACTCATTGAAAACAATGTTTTTGTTTGAGTTTGGGTTTGACCAATTCGTAAAAAAAAAAAAAAAAAAAAAACTAATTAAGACATGCGTGTCCGTCAACCTTAAACAATAATCTTTGTCAATTTTATTTTTCAGTCTTTATGATGGTCGATACTTGATCTATCTCTTCCCGGAAATGCCTGGCTTACATGTTTGCGATGAATGCCATTTAAATCATTAACCTTTGCTGGCTCTACTATATATATATATATATATATATATATATATATATATATATATATATATATATATATATATATATATTTAAAATCAAAAGCGTGGTCGAAATTCTTGTCACCATGTATATAATATAATTTATTTTTTATTTCAGATGGTTTTTGACACTAAAATGATGGTTTCATACAGACCTTGTGTGATGTCCATGTATTTGTAAATTGATTGCACGCGTTAATGAAAGTGATTAAACTGAATCCAGTACACGTGCTTTGTATTACTGTATAACTTGTTCTATTCTCATTACTTTTTGGTGGGGCGTGACAAGACTTTCGGACCAGCGTGTAGGGTTTTCTTTTTTTTTTTTAATTTTCTCTAAAACTTTCCCATTACACACGTGTTCATTCCGTAGTATTCTCACTATCCTATTGCAGAAGCACATTTCAAGACTCTTCTTCATCTGTGAGGAGATTGTCTAGCCTTCACTGCCATACAGGAGAACTGATATTAGGTAAGAGTCCAGTGCTCTTTTCTTTGTTTCTAACGAAGCGTTTTATGATTCGTAATACTTTGATTACATGCGCCGATATGGATAATTATATCTGATGCTAATAATTCTTTACTAAATTAGGTCTGAAATATTCACTGTAAAATGCGCGATCTACGGTAAAAACATTCAAAACAGAATTTGATCAGAAACTTTCGCTGTATCATGTTCAGTCTACGGAATTAATATTAACAACTGACTTTCACTTGAAACACTATACAATGCACGAGTTATGTGATTAATATTCATAAATAAATTTGATCTGAAGTCTTCACTGTATAATGCACGAATCGCGTGATAAATACTCGCAACTGAATTTGATCTAAAACTTTCATTGTATAATGCGAAATTTACCAAATTAAATATTTAAAACTTAATTTGAATTGAATTTTTTACTGTATAATGTTTAAATCAATTCTTTAACCTTCATTACAGAATTCGTTCTCAAGCTTTCACTGTATAATGCGTGATTAATATTAATGAGTGAGTTTGATTTAAAACTTTTACTGTACGTATTACCTATTTAATATGCAATGCAAAATTCGATCTTAAGTTGTTAATGTATAATGTACTTTCTCCGTAATTAATATTCTCAATTGAATTTTGATCTGAAATTTTGACTGTATAATGTACGGATCACTTATTTAATATCTATTATAGAATTCGATCTCAAGCGTTTATTTTATAATATACGTTTTCCGTGTTTAATATTCAAAGGTGAATTTGATCTGAAACTGTCACTGTATAATGCAGTAAATATGTGATTAATATTCCGAACTGAAGTATCTCCAAAGAAATTTACATTCCATTTAACAATAACGGTCTTCGTATTCAGGTCGCTGACTAATTGATGTACCTACATATATTAATTCAATTCGCCGAGAAGCCAATTGTAAAATTAAACAGGTAATAATAGATAATGCATAAGATCAATTGGACATGTGTCCGAGAGGCCAAAGTTCAACTGAGAAGAGCAAAGTTTTGTGACTCCTAATCCACAGTCGAAACGTTCATCGCTTCTACTTGTATCGGTATTCAATATGGCAGAGATAAGGACGAGTAATATTACTTAGTTCCGCCAGCTCCGACATTCACGGCTAGGTCTCGCTCTGCGATGTTCACGGCGGGAAACAAACCCCATTCTCTTTGTGTTCCTTTGAAGAGGAGCAAGGTCAACCCAGACAAATTCTTCCCCCAGAACTGTTGCTTTGTAAAAGAAACTCCTGAGTTTCCATGGCAACTATAATTTTGGTCACTCCAAGTCCAGGGTCAAGGGATATCTATCCTACACGTCTTCATAAATCGATTCCAACCAGGCATCTTGACATCAATCACTTTCTCACTGACATAACGCAGGAGATTAAATGCCGAATTGATATGTGCTTTAGTTTTCTGTTACGCATATCATGAGTGATACAGCATTGAATGGTTCCATCAATGGAAACGACGTTGAATAAAGTGTGTCGTTTCAAAAGAATGCTATTTCGAAGGAGACTAAATGCCGAATTAATATGTGTTGTAGTTTTGTTTTTGTTTTTTGTATACTATCACTCCTGTTACTTTTTGATCAGACATTGTATACCTGATAAGTAATTGTATTATTTTTAATGGAAGCAATTAAAAATATAAAAAATCAATAGGTATTTACTATCTGAAAGTTTCCATTTTTCTTGACATGCAATGATTTTATGAATTTCTGTCCATGGAATGCTTCCATCAATGGAATGGACACTGGATAAACTGTAATTTCAGAAATTGACTACTTCGAAGGAAATTAAGTGCCGAATTGATATGTGCTTTAGTTTTCTGTTACACGTAATATAATGAGTGAAACTACATTGAATATTATGTCACAGAGATTTAAAAGATAATTTAAGTTTTATTCCTAAACCTGTGCTTTAATTTGACTGTAAAATAATCAATGGTGTGAGATTGTATCTTGTACTACGCGTATAGATGAAATTCTTTTTTTTTAAGCAAATGACCCCAAGCAAGGCGGGAGTTCCACTAGCATGCAAGGGGTTACAGAAGAGTGCGAAGAAGAGTAAAGAGGAGTGTTTAGGAAAAGGATAAAGAGAAGGACAGGGATCAAGGTCAAGGCACCAGAAGATGTCGATTGACATTACATTTGAATATTTGAAGATTATAGCTATCAGGGAAGCAAGTGATAGGAAGGGATTTTCACTGACGCGAGGTGCGAGATAAGAAGCTGTTGGAACAGAAGAGATGGTTACATTTAGCCGCTTCGACAGTGAAAGGGTGGGACCGAGATGCCAATCTAGTAGCACGCTTAAATTCATACAGTGTGGGAAATAGTGAAAGTAGCTAATCAGAGCAGTTGCTATGAAAGTACTTGTAGAAAAGACAGAGGGAAGCCACACCACCTTTGTGAGATAACAACTGCGGACGGGATGCCAGATGAGAACCAACTACGTATCATATCCGTCTCTGGATTTTGTCGAGGACCTAGAGATGAACAGCTGGAGCACCAGACCATATCTGGGAGCAGTATTCTATGCAAGGACGAATTTGTAGATTTGAAGGATGGACTCAGGCGGGAAAAACCTTCGAGGTGCGACACAGAGAACTTTCCTTGCGGCCGGTGAAGCTATAGATTCAATGTAGTTGTCCCACTTCAGGTCAGTGGACAGCGTGAGACCAAGCAGGCGCAGAGAGACGCTCTCGTGAGTTTGGGCATCAGCTATTCTGAGGAAAAGAAGGAAGGGTTTTCTATGGTGGGTAACTGAGCAGTTTCGTTTTAGAAGCATTAAAGTTTACAAGCCATTTCCTGCCCCAGTCAACCACAGATTGGATTCACAAAATAATTAAGATTTTTCTAGGACATCTTCACTCGAATCTGACTGTATTATAATCAGCGATGCTATATTGAATCTTGTGCCACGCGTCTAAAACGACTTCCGAAAATAATTTCTCTTTGGTCAGTGGGTTAGATTTATCGAATTAGGTCGCGCCAAAAACTTTTTAGCAGTCACTCATACGTGTACATAAGCGCATCAACTGACATCATGATTGGACTTACAACGAACAGACGACACGAAAACAGAACTTAATGATGAATTACATTAATAAATAATTATTATCTCCGGATAATTAACTTAAAATTAAGCACAAAATTGAATCATGCGAGACGAAGACGATATTAATTTTTAATCTAATTATTTAATTTGGGGAAATCTTTATTTGCATACGATCATATACATGAGATGGTGATAGCTGTGTATTTGCCACTGACCACGGTGTCCAGTGGCCGTGCCAAGGTAATAAGGTACATTTTTCAATGCTGATTTTCAACGTGAAGTTACTTGATTGAGAGACTGGCATTGTACGATCTTCCTTATCCGCATTAATGGACGCGGGAGTAACGTAATGTTTCAGTCACTTAAGCGCCATACGGGATACATGCATGCGCGATCATGTCTCTCTCGATTCATGACTGACTAGACAGAAGATGATCCCGCAGATGTCTGTCGCTTATTTCAGCGGTAGACCGATTGCAAAGCAAGGCCCTATGGACCACTTTGCCGTGATATTCAATCATTTTACCCAGATCTGTCATTTAATTGCCATACGCGATACACGCTTGTGCAATCATGTTTCGATTCATGACTGACAAGGCAGAAGATTTTCCCGCAGTATATTGCCAGTTCTTTCTACAGTACACTGTTTGCCAATCAACTCTATAGGACCCAGTTTGCCCAGATATTCAATCATTTTACCCATACAAGTTAAATGCAATACACGATACACGCTTAGTCGATTATGTCTTTTTCGATTCATGACTGACAAGGAAGAAGATTTTCCCGCAGTACGCTGCTAGTTCTTTCTAGGGTACACTGTTTGCCAATCAAGGCTATAGGACCCAATTTGCCCAGATATTCAATCATCTTACCCATATCAGTCAGCTAAATGCAATACACGATACACGCTTGGTCGATTTTTTTTTTTCGATTCATGACTGACAAGGAAGAAGCTTTTCCTGCAGTACGCTGCTAGTTCTTTCTACGGTACACTGTTTCCCAACAAAGGCTATAGGAGCCAGTTTGCCCAGATATTTAATCATTTCACCCATATCAGTCAGTTAAATGCAATACGCGATACACGCTTAGTCGATTATGTCTTTTTCGATTCATGACTAACTAGGAAGATTTTCCCGCAGTAGTTGTCAGTTCTCTCTGCAGTCGACCGGTTTTCAACCAAGGCTAAAGGACCCAGCCTCTTCTGCTGTTCAACCCATAGCTGGGTGAGAACAGATCGATAAACACCTTTCCTAAGGATATTTACGTGAAAGTTAATGTAAGAGAAACGAATGAAATTCTAACTCGGCCCGCCGATTTTGCATTACGAGCCGTCACCCATTATACCACACCATAGATTTCATTTACTATTTACTCTCATCCGGTTCACACTCCTCCCTGGGTCTTTTGAACAGGGGTAGAGATTTATCCACTCTTTCCTATTTTGCGTCTTCCATACATATTTAGTTCCGAGTTACTTTCTTGTTTAGTATCTCAACTTCACGATTTAAGCGCAGTACTAGGTTGGCAGCTAGGTCTCAAAATTTCCCCTTTCAGATTACTCACTGTAATACTTTAAATACAATGCTGATAGTCACATTATATTTCCTTGAAAGGTCTTTTATCTTCCACTGTTTCTTTCAACCCAACCCAGAATATTTTGTTCGAAACTAATATATTCTTAAAACTAATTGCTTTTGCCAATATTTTATTTTAGTTACGACTCTCCTTTCTGTAGTTACTAGTTATGTAACGAAACGATTGTACTGAGACATATTTACTTACGATAGATCAGCTAGTACCGACGAAAGTCACTGGTACTCTTTTATAATACAGGTAATAATAATAGTTATAACTGAGCCAGTCAGGAGAACCGGAAGTTCTTCTAATGCTATTATGTGCGTCATTTCCGCAAATGGGTTACGCCATATTGGTTGACCACAAAGATTGATTATGAGTGTAGGAGAAAATCGGTAGATGTGTGGTTTTGCAAGTTTCTACATTTTGGTAAAGACAGATTTTTTTTAGACTATGGCAAAATTAGGACTTGGGAAATATTTCTTTGTTAGCAATGTTTTAGAGCTAATGTCATTCATGCTGTAACTAAACGTAAATCGACTCTACTTAGTAACATTAGACGACAAACTTATGACGTATTAGAGAAATGATGTTATCCACAGATACCAAGTGGCAGTTCGTATGAATGAATAAAACAATTACAGTTGAAACATTCTAAATCTAAAACGCCGGTTTTATGCGACAAAAAAAGAGATTCTATTTCGATTAACTTTGCTCGATTGAAATACTTGGTATCCACATGTGAATACGGTCTATTTTTAGAAAAATATGTGAGCGTCACAGATGCAGATGTGGAGCCTCCATCGATGAGTTTGGTTTGCATCCTCTCTCCTGTCGTCGTCGTGCCGACCGCTTTCCACGGCATGCAGCCATTAACGACATCATCAAAAGAGGTTTGGATGCAGCTGGGTTCCCTTCCCAAATCGAACCTGTAGTCCTCGACCGCGGTGATGGAAAGCGGCCGGATGGCATTACCATTTTCCCTTTTAAAATGGGAAAGTCGTTGATTTGGGATGCGACCTTTGCGGATACGGATTCGGCCGGTAATTTGATCAGTTCCGCGGTTGAGCCGGGATCCGTCGCCCGGGACGCAGATATAAAAAAAATTAGTTAAATGACAATAAAATATCTGGAAAAGTCTCCTATCACATTGTTAAATATTTGAGCTTCACAACTTTGACAATATATTGCAATAACGGTCATAAATATGAAAACTAGTCGATATATATATATATATATACATTAACATACAACGTGTGTTAGCACGTGCGATACCCTGTCGTCATCAAGCTAATTGATCGTTCCTCTTTGTAAATTATCAATGAAATAAATAAAACGATTGTTCCTCTTTGCAGCTTCTGTCCGTAATGAAAGTTTCCTGAAAGCGTTTGCCGTTATTGACGCGCTCGTAAAAATCGTTATAAACGACTACACAAATATTTCACCTGCGCATGTTAGGTCGTCATGTTGCGCGCATAATATTTCAGTAATCTTTGTTCTGATCGTAACTTTCCTTTCTGGATTTGTCGTCGATTTGGTTGTTTTTCCTCTTTTTTATCTTTCTTTTCCATTACTGGTCCAAACCACTCAAAACAAACGTCGTATATTATTCTACAAAAGGAACTGATCTGTTGCCCTATCGGACCCTTAAGATTGTTATTAAGGATAAAAGAAAGCTCTTTGTCAAGATTTGTCCAAACAACCTTATTGTTACCTTTGGGCCACTGGATTCTTGGTTTACTTAGGATTTCTTCAGTGTGCTGTCGCTCAACGATGGAATCCTGAAATTGTTTTTAAAATCCAAACAGTTTGATAAAGAGAATTATAACATTAGTTTTGTAATATTTCTTTCTTTTGTGTGTCATAAAGAAAATATGATTTTGTATTAATTAGATTTGTAGCATTAAAGTCCCTGAAATTAGATACTTTCAAATTAGGTCGAATTTCTTTGTTTGAAAGTTCTCCAACTCCCCCTGTGGGATATCAAGCTTGCCGCTCTTTGATTCCACGAAGAGTTTTTTAGCAAATGCATGCGGATTTATCAAGAAAGATCTCCGAGACTGCCGATTTTTCTTCTGATGCTTCCTTTGATTTTCAGCTCTGGATATCACTACAATCTTCCTTCTGATATCGTTCATGAGTTCTTGAAGGCCTGCCCTCTCAGGAATTGGAGCTTCTTTAAAATGGCGCTTCAGTAATCTTTGTTCTGATCGTAACTTTCCTTTCTGGATTTGTCGTCGATTTGGTCGTTTTTCTTCTTTTTTATCTTTCTTTTCCATTACTGGTCCAAACCACTCAAAGCAAACGTCATATATTATTCTACAAAAGGAACTGATCTGTTGCCCTATCGGACCCTTAAGATTGTTATTAAGGATAAAAGAAAGCTCTTTGTCAAGATTTGTCCAAACAGCCTTTTGGTTATCATTGGGCCACTGGATTCTTGGTATACTTAGGATTTCTTCAGGGTGCTGTCGCTCAATGATGGAATCCTGAACGCTGTGGGTGTATTCCAGATTCATAATCCCATCACTCGATTTACATTCTCCGATATATATATATATATATATATATATATATATATATATATATATATATTCAATTTTCTTCAATTTCCGTTAATTCACGTCGAATTAAAATTTGGACGTGCGACCATTAGGATGTAGGTCAGCTCATCGGTCTCCAACTCCCTCCCTCTACCCAGGCTCTCCTCTCTTCATAATATAATTCCATTAACGGTGCCTTCTTTTCTGCATACCTCCCAATAATTCCCCTGAAACATCCTCTCTCTTTCTCCCTCCACGTAAACAGTATTTCACTACAAATTGATGCTATGTACAATTTGAAAAATCCGGAGAATTTTAAAATGAAAATTTGTAGGTGAAAATTAGCATTCACTAAATGTATTTTAATTCCAATTGTAAAGAAATATATATATATATATATATATATATATATATATATATATATATGTATATAGGAAGAAATATAGGCTTAACATGTGCTATATTTATGGGATAAAGTACTCAATATCAGAAATAGAGCGTGTGGAAATATAAGAGTGAACATTGAAGTCAACACTTAGAGGCGACAGTCTGTTTCATGCTAGACGCAATCGATATATACTCGTGGCTAGACGATTGCTTCTAACATGAAACAGACTGTCGCTTCTAAGTGTTGACTTCAATGTTCACTTATATATATATATATATATATATATATATGAAAATGTAAAAGAACGAAGAGTTTCGGTCTAATAAACCATCTTCAGGAAATATTCATAAAACATAATTAACATTAGACCATATTTAATTCAACATGAAAAAGACGATGGACATAAGAGCAAGACCAATCCAAACAGATAACTGAAATCTGTTATAAGATCAGCGTTGTGTTTAAATATGATCACGTCGTCGTCACGTGGGCGGTGTTGTGAAAACGTATTCCTAAAATTTGAGTATTTTGAATGAAAAACGAAAAGAATTTTATTTTGATCTAAAACTTATATGTACGTTTGTCGAGCATTAATCTTGTTGGAAAAGGGGAAATATTAAAGAAGCCGGGTCTAGTGTTCACCGTGCGTGAGATAGATATTATGCCTGCCTCATAAATTCACCTAAGATTTTTATTATGAAAATATTTTAAAATCTTCACAGAATCGAAATCGAAATTATGATCAGCTTTAGTTGAGTTCTTCATACTGTCGGATCTATATCCATATATTTGCTTACATATATATATATATATATATATATATATAATCGGATATATATATATATATATACTCTCGACTCTCCCGTCGAATTCGACGTATGAGGGCCAAGCAGATCAGTTCCCAGAAAATCGACATGAAATTTGATTATAGTGGTGAAGGTTTCGCGCAGGACCATCCACACATTTTGAAGGGCCGAATACAGAGACCTGGTGCACTAAGTGCCACAAGGTCCCCTAAGATCGCAGGTTTTTTTGAGTTGTCCTTGTCCTAGACCAGTTGCCATCCAAGGCTATAGAACCCAGTCTGTCCTGCTATTTACCCAAAAGGGGAAGAAGAGGAGGATTCGTACCTTTCCCAAAGTTAATAGTACGTAAGTGAATGTAATGGATTCGACTGGAATTCGAACTCGGCTCTCCGATTCCTCAATCCGAGCCATTATCTACCCTGCCACCTATATATATTAAATTAACACGGGTATGAAGAGCATCGCGATTAGTTAAGGCTGTATACTACCTCTAAGCACATCTTCCTCTTTCAGATTCCCGAAAATTCATAACTGCTCAGCTTCGTATCCGAAACGGAAATAGTGGTGATCATATTTCAATCGAATAGTTTGGAAGCCGATTTTTTTGACAACTTCACTGTAAACATCCTGAAGCACCGGACGGAATCGATAAATTATTTTAATCGATTAATTAATCAATTAATTTAATGGTAAATTCGGCGTATTGCAACGCAATAAACTTTCTATCCTAGTTTATTTCGAATTTAACGCCTGAGATATTAGTTTGGAAATCACCAGCCGCAGAGCGATTCAAAATCGTAATGAAATGATTCCAAACGTTGCGACGGAAGATCTTATCAAGTGAGGTGGAATAAGTGAAAGACAATCAAAGATTTTCAAACAGTTTCACAAAATTCATATGCCAAAAGTAAATATGATTTCAATATTTAAAATATTATGGATTACTTATAATTGCATGCATGAGTCCCAGTATAAGTAGTTATAAATAATTATTGACCGATTTTATCATTACGATATTTTTGCATTATATCAAGAATTAAGCATATAGCAACTAGGACCCGCCAATTGGAAGAGGTGAGTTATCAATAATAATGATATCACTTCTAATCCACGTTTATCTCTCTTCAATCCTCTCTCTGTTTTTATTATTATTATTATTATTATTATTATCATTATTATTTCTGCTATGGACACACTACCTACCAAGTCTGCGGAAAGACCTAAGGCAGGTCGTGGTGTGTTGTTATGGCCACATTTCATGTTAATTTTTTTTTTTTTTTTTTTTTTTTTTTTATCTCCGATGAAGTTGCTAGCGTTACATAGACAAAGTTCTCCTTAGTGTGTGTGCTGTACTTAATAAGACAATTTTCTGTATGTCTCTTAAGCTGGGGTTTCAGGGATTCTTTCAGTGTGTTGTTTTGTTCCATTTTTTTATAATTCCAAGTGCACCTATTACCACTGGTATTATTCTTGTTTTCAATTTCCACATTTTTTCTATTTCTATTTCCAGGTCTTTGTATTTTGATAGTTTTTCAAATTCCTTGGTTGCTATGTTACAATCCGCTGGACAAGCCATATCAATTAGTAGGCAAGTTTTTTTCTTTCTGGTTTTTGACAATAATGTCCGGCCTATTTGCTTCAATTTTTCTGTCTGTGTGGATGGTATAATCCCATAGAATGGTGACATCTTCTATTTCTGTAACCGGCGCTGGCCGATGTTCATACCAGTGTTTGCTTACACATTTTCCAAAGTGTTTGCACATTGTCCAGTGTAAGTATTGCCCCACTCTATCGTGACGATTTTTATATTCATTTGGGGCAAGTATAGAACATCCTGAGATTAGATGGTCTATTGTTTCTTGGTATTTGTCACAGAACCTGCATTTTGGATCCACATTATTATGTATGATATTTGCCTGAAAATTCCTAGTGAAAAGACTCTGGTCTTGCGCTGCAAGAATAAAGCCTTCAGTTTCAGATTTTAATCCAGATGCTCGTAACCATCGATGAGTATTAACTTTATCAACATTGGGTTTATTTGCGTTCTGGATATTGGCCATGCAGAGGTTTGTCTTGCCAGCGTTGTTTCATCTGTTCAAGGGCTTTATCCTTGGCTTTCTTTTTTCATATCTTTTTGCTGCAATAGTTGGTTCTTGGCTTCTGTTTTGATTTACTACAGAATCTACTAAATGTAAATGTTGTTTGTATTTACTGCCTTCTTTTATTATTGAATATTTTTTTTTTCTTTCTGTTTTCATGTTGTTTCACTAATTTTATCATCCAGTCATTTGTTGTTTCCATGTAAGTTAGTAAGCCAATAGTTGTTGTCTTGTATGACAATTCTAGCTGAATAAGACCTCTTCCACCTTCTTTACGGGGTATGTATAGACGGTCTACATCAGCCTTTGGATGATGCATCTTATACTTAGAAAGAAGCTTTCTTGTTTTAGAATCCATTTGTCTGATGTCATTTAGAGTCCAGTTCAAGATGTTGAAACTATATTGGACCACTGGGATGGCAAGGTTATTAATGGCCATAATTCTGTTCTGAGAATTCAATTCAGTTTTTTAATACCAGTCGTACCCTTCTATAGTACTCTTTACGCACTATTTCTTTCATTTTCTTATGGTGAATTCCTTCACTCTCATTTACACCTAGGTACTTATAAGCTTCTCCTTGTTCTAAATCTTTTATTGTTACAGCAGGGTCTAAACTAATAGAGGAAGTTTGTTGTAGCGATCCTCGTAAAACTGTAGCTTTAGCACATTTATCCAAATTGAATTTCATTCCAATGTCTTCACTGAAGCATTTTACAGTTTGCAGAAGACCTTCCAGCTCATTGTCATTCCTAGCATACAATTTTAAGTCATCCATGTAAAATAGATGGTTTATTTTCTTTTGAGCTATTTTGTAACCGCATTCTGTCTTGTTAAGTTGGCTGGTTAATGCTATAAGTGATATGCAAAATAAAGGAGACAAAGAGTCACCTTGAAATATTCCTCTATTGATGTTTTATTTCGCCAGACTTATAGGTTCCATTTTTATGATTGAGGTAAAGTGTAGTTTTCCATATCGACATACATTGTTTGATGAAATTGATGATAACGGGTGATACCTTGTACATACTTAAAGACTTTAAGATCCAGGAATGTGGTACACTATCGAATGCTTTACGATAATCTATCCAGGCAATACTAAGATTTTTTTTTTCCACGGAAGCAGTTTTCCAGGATCATCCTATTAATAAGTAATTGGTCTTTACATCCGTAGCAGCCTCGTTTGCACCCTTTTTTGTTCAAGTGGTAGTATGTCATTTCTTTCCAAGAAGAAATATGTCTGTTTTGTTAAAATAGATGTTAACAGTTTGTATGTTGTTGGAAGACATGTAATTGGTCTATAGTTTTTCGGAATATTTGTGTCACTATTTTTGGGTAGAAGAAAGGTAACTCCTTTGGTCATCCATGCAGGAATTTTAGTTGGATCGGTAACCATTTCTTGAAGTTCTTTTATGAGTTTTTTGTGTGCTGTATTTAAATAATATAGCCAGAAGTTAGAATTTTATCTATTCCTGGAGATTTCCAGTTGTGTGCTTTTTTCAGTGCACATTTAACATCTTCTTCTGTGATTCCCGCCCATGTCTGTTCTGGTTTATTTTTCATTCGTTCTAACTCTTGCGCAATCCAATCTGCCTCTTCGTTGTGTTCTTTAGGGCAAGCCCATATTTTTCCCCAGAACTGTATAACTTCTTCCATTTTAGGGGGGACTGTCACTTCAATTCTTTGTTTACCTATTTCCCTGTAAAATTTCTTTGCATCGGTTTGAAAGATCTTGTTCTGTCTATAGAATCTTGATCTTTTCTCGTAGCGTCTTATTCTTTGAGCCTTCAGTTGTATTGTTTGCTTTATTTTTTTTCTTTAGTTGATAGGACTTCATTTTCATTCCTGATATTGTATTTTCTTTCGACTCTTCTGCCTTTTCTAGTTCTTACATTTACTCCTCTTGCTAGTTCATCGAGTACTGATAATTCACTTCTAAGGTGTTCAATTTCTTTTTCTATTTTTTCTTTTCCAAGGTGGGTCTTCATGTCTGTGAGACTGCCTTTTTTTTTTTACTTTGATGTTCAGTTTATTTGTTGCTGCTATTGCTGATGCATATATTGCTTCATTGAGATTTATATGAGTGTCTTCTTCATCCAGAATCAATTTGAGTGCTGCATTATAGAGCTTAATAGTTTTGAGGTTATGCTTTGTTGGTTGTAATTTTGGGAGTTGTTCTCGTTCCTCCATTGCAATATTCTGTATCTGACTTATATGGCTCATGATTTCATCCTTGGCTTCTTGTATATTAATCTTGTTTTCTGTGAAATAATTCTGTTCGATGAATTATTATTATTATTATTATTATTATTATTATTATTATTATTATTATTATTATTATATGTACTTTTTATCACCTAAAATCTGATGGGACACGAGCAAATTTTCATTCTGAAAATGGGGCCTAGAGAAAATTTTTAAAAAAATGTTTGAAAAACACTGTCTGGTTTGGTTTGGTTTATTTGGTTTAACGGCATATCAACCTCAATAGGTTATTTAATGCCGACAACATTTTTAGGATAGATTCGTATAAATAGAGTATGTATTCTTTGGTTTAGATTGGTTTGGTTTATTTTGTTTTACAGCATATCAACCTCAATGTGTTATTTAATGCTGAGAACATTTTTAGGCGAGATACTTATGAATAGAATATGTATTCTTTGATTTAGATTGGCTTGGTTTATTTTGTTTAACGGCATATCAACCTCAATAGGTTATTTAATGCCGACAACATTTTTAGGATAGATTCGTATAAATAGAGTATGTATTCTTTGGTTTAGATTGGTTTGGTTTATTTTGTTTTACGGCATATCAATCTCAATGGGTTATTTAATGCTGACAACATTTTTAGGATAGATTCGTATGAATAGAGTATGTATTCTTTGGTTTAGATTGGCTTGGTTTATTTTGTTTTACGGCATATCAATCTCAATGGGTTATTTAATGCCGAAAACATTTCTAAGATAGATTCGTATGAATAGAATATGTATTCTTTGGTTTAGATTGGTTTGGTTTATTTTGTTTTACAGCATATCAACCTCAATGGGTTATTTAATGCCGACAACATTTTTTAGGATAGTTTCGTATGAATAGAATATGTATTCTTTGGTTTAGATTGGTTTGGTTTATTTTGTTTTACGGCATATCAACCTCAATGGGTTATTTAATGCCGACAACATATCTTTTTATTGCTGGTAATATTTTGTTTTGTCAAAAATCTGTTTCTGGTAATATTTTTCCTTCAAAAATGTATTACTGTTAATAATTTTCTTCAAAAATTATTGCTGGTAATAGTTAACTATTTGCCCATAGCTGGGACCCTAACAGGTGCTACCACCGTGGTTCATGGTGGACCTGGGAACACCAGCAATTAAGAGGTGGTTCCACACTCCTCAAAACCTTCTGATTAGAGGCCTTGCTGCTGGATGCAGTTTATCGTCTTACCCAGGACGCGGATGCAGTTTAACGTCTTACCCAGGACGAGAGAAACACTGTCGTAATGACCTACAAAAACATGAAAACGAACTCAGCGAGCTAAAGCAGCGGAAATATTATGCCGAGAAAACAAATGCCCAGCTAACGCGACGTTAATTTTCGATATCGTGCATCGTCTGTTTTATGTAGCAAGGCGACTATGACAACAAGTTCGTCATCAAATGAAAATACGAACCAGCGACACGTCTCTTTTCAGGCGATCGACGCCTAAGGCAATTACTGAAGATTATACAGATTTGTATTTCACTGAAATTTAGAGATTCGGTGTCGTTTTCCAAGGTAACGTGTTAATTAAATTTTTTTAAGCGATAAGCTTGATTGAAAAATAAATAAATAAAAATCTATCAAATGTCGAAGAGACGTGAAATCGTTCGACATTTGTTATTCAATCCGTGATATCAACTTATCCATCGTGATTACCGATGCAACTGGATAAGGTTCTTGCTTTCTTTTAGACGTTACATTTTCATTCTTTCTTACTCGTTAAAAAAAAAGAAAGAAAATAATTCATAAGATGGCGTATCGGCTTCCAGCTCTGAAAATAGAAAGTGCGGAACTAGTTCCTATTCTGTTGAAGGTTGGATATATTGACAGAACCGGCACCTCCACCAGATTAGTCAATATTATATGCCCCATAAATTTCAACCGCCTCTTCCTGATGTTAATGATAAGTTTCCTTTTCGTTTTCCATTTATCTAAAACATAGCCGGTCCATGGTATCCTCAGCATCCTTCTGTAGAAATTTCAACTGTCTCTTCCTGATGTTAAGTATAAATTTCCTTTTTGTTTCCATTTTCTCTAAAACCTCGTCGTTGCTCACATGTTCGGTCCATGGTATCCTCAGCATCCTTCTGTAGAAATTTCAACTGTCTCTTCCTGATGTTAAGTATAAGTTTCCTTTTTGTTTCCATTTTCTCTAAAACCTCGTCGTTGCTCACATGTTCGGTCCATGGTATCCTCAGCATCCTTCTGTAGAAATTTCAACTGTCTCTTCCTGATGTTAAGTATAAGTTTCCTTTTTGTTTCCATTTTCTCTAAAACCTCGTCGTTGCTCACATATTCGGTCCATGGTATCCTCAGCATCCTTCTGTAGAAATTTCAACTGTCTCTTCCTGATGTTAAGTATAAGTTTCATTTTTGTTTCCATTTTCTCTAAAACCTCTTCGTTGCTCACATGTTCGGTCCATGCTATCCTCAGCATCCCTCTGTAGAACCACATTTCTGTTACATCAAGTCTCCTCTTCATCTTTTTGGAGATTGTCCAGCATTCTATGCCATACAGATGGACTGCAGCGGGATTCAAAATAAGAACACCCTAAGAGAAAAAGGATGTTCAGGTCGGACAAATGGGCATCTAGTACATGTGGTTAAACTGGGTTTCCTCACTATATACGCATCCAGGTCAGTGAAGACCACCCTAGATGGTGTGGTGGGTGTGTGTTTCCGAGACTTAAATCAACACCCAGGGCAGAGCGTTCCTCCAATGGAATCAATGATCATGTATCAGCTACCAATTTAAGCCTTCAATTTCGAGGCCATCTTTTTTTATTTTTTAACTCGCTGAGGGATGTTTCGCGCCAGGCCTACTTGGTCTAAACATGTTACATATTAATAAAAACCTTTCGGACATTAAACCCAGCTATATGATGAGGACTGATTAAATGCTCAGCTGGGCTGTAATTGTACAGTTATTCGTTAGTCATTTTCAAGATGGTCGTTGTATTGTGTGGATGTAGTATTAATTTTTTCCACATTTCACTTCAAGTTTCTAGAGTCCTTGTATATCAGATCCCGTGTGCCTTCCCTTTGTAAACAGAGGAAATGCTGACTGGGTCTGAATGTTATTGGACTCTAGTTTTCTTGGAATTCATATTTTTTTCTTTCCATTCCATTCATTAATTTAATTTACACGCTTTTATAAATTTTATAATTTTTCTATTCCCAGAAAAATAAACTTGATAAGTCCTGGGACGAAACCGGTCGTTTTTTTTTTGTTTTTTTTTTTTTTGTGTTCCTTTTAAAAAAAATCCTTATAAATGTTGTCTTTTCCGATCTATTATTAAATTCTCTATCTCCCAAAAAACTTATCAGTAACGGATGAACGTTGTAGTGATTATATAATGCGTCAGCCATAAATACGTTTTCCTTATTTTCAAGGAAGGTAAAATTGCGACAAAACTTAAACCGTTCCATATGAAGCACTACATATTTTTAAAAATGCCCAATGAATTGCCGAATACTTTTTAGATAATAATCACCATAAAAGAAAAAAAAAACTTATAATATATTCCTTGGCCATAACATTCAATGAAAATGAAATTTATATTTATAAAAATTTTATGCTTTTACTATGAATCCAACATGTTCATCATTACAAATATTATTATAGTGGTTACACGTATTTGAAATACACGACAAATTCATATTTTAATCTCCGCGTGTTACGCCTGTCGGCCAGTGCATTTGAGTTATCTAAATAAAGAAATGTGCCCTTCGACAGGCATCCAAACTGCGTAGGAAGAAACTACTGTTTATATATATATATATATATATATATATGTGTGTGTGTGTGTGTGTGTGTGTGTGTGTGTGTGTGTGTGTGTGTGTAAGTTCAAATACAAGGACTGACCAAAATTAACGATAAAAAGACAAATGAAAACTACAGATACAGTTCAATTTCTTCAGAAAGAGTCATTCACTCCTGTAGTTCCCTGCTACTAACAAGCAGGGACGTTTTTCCTCCTGATGATGCCCATAGTGGTCGAAATTAATCGAGGAAATGAAATAATAAAACGAAAATATATTAATACACAACCAAGTTTATCTGTCTATATTTCTGAGATGAGGTAATATGTACACTATTTACATTATTCGGACTATTGTCCTCATCTTTGTCGCCATATTTATTTCAACGTTTCGGCAGATGTACGCTCCGGCTTTCTTCAGATTGTTGGAATGTCGAAATGAACCCTTTATTTCGCTCACCGGGGTAGACAGTTCTAGTTCCACGTGCCACGTCTAATGGATGTCAGTTATCAGTTATTTTCTGTTAATTCACCTCACCAAGTTCTCCGCCGCCTTAACCAGGTATTGAACTCACACTGGCATCCATTAGACGTGGGACGTGAAACTAGAACAGTCTACCACAGTCAGCGAAATAAAGGGTCCAGTTCGACATTCCAACCCCCTTAAGAAGGCCGCAGCGCACAACGGCCGAAACGTTGTAATAAACATGGCGACAAAGATGAGGACAATAGTCCGAATAATGTAAAGAGTGTGTCTGAAAAATTGCAATTTTTTAATAATGTTTATTGTTCAAAACGCACACGCACACACACACACACACACACACACACATATATATATATATATATATAGGGATAATTTCGTTTATGATCGATTTATTCATGGTTCATCTGTTAAGCTTAGAGAGTAATTATAAATAGTTATTGCTCAACATAGAGTCCAGTATTGTTATAAAACTTCAGAAATTTTCAGCAAGTTTAAGATGTCTTTAATAATTTCTAAGATACAATGGTTCAGAGCTTAATCTAACAATTGGACAATTTTGTTGTTACACTCGTTATATTTGTGCATATCTATACATATGTGTGTGTGTGTGTGTGAACACGCACACATATATATATATATATATATATATATATGTGTGTGTGTGTGTGTATGTGTGCGTTCACACAATCACACATATATATATATGTGCGTGTGTGTGAGTGTGTGTGTGTGTGTGCGAAAAACACACGCACACACACATATATATATATATATATATATATATATATATATATATATATATATATATATATATATATATATATATATATAACTTCGTCATCGACTTTGGAAAGATCGTATTATTAGGCTTGAAACCAAAATACAGGTGTACAATGATGTAGTTCTCACAACCCTTTTGTATGGCTCCGAGTCCTGGACACTATACAGAAAGCAAATTCAGCAATTAGATATTTTCACAAAGGCTGTCTTCGGGAAATCTGTGGGGTAACCCTAAGCGACCGAATGGTAAATGCAGACCTTTTCACCATGTGTGATATTGAAGGTATTGAGTCCTTTCTCATGAAATAAAAATTACGCTGGACAGGTCATGTGTTACGTATGCAAGACAACAGAATTCCCAAAATGCTCATGTATAGTCAACTTGACAATGCTCATTGAAACGTGGGTCGGCCTTTGCTTAGGTACAGGGACAAGCTGAAGAGTAACCCCTTAGCTGCGAATATAAATCACACTACCTTTGAGAACATCGTAATTGATCGTAATGAATGGAAGACTACATGTTAGAATGGCATCAGCAACAAACATTGTCAAGTTTCGTCAAACTAGGGAAAGGAATAAAATATCTGCTGCTGTTCCAGCCATATACTCCAAGAATCCACTCTTGTACAATCTGTGAACTTCTTTGCAAATCACTGGCGGGACTGAAGTGTCACTTGCGACTTACGCACAAGGTTAAATAAACAAAGTTGTTGGAACCTCATACGTCGAAACCGACAGGAGAGTCCATGATCATATATATAACAATTTTCTTGGTACGGTTCTGATCTAGTACGACTGTCGGTTTCTTGGGTGGCTATCTAGTGGTCAACATCAGACGTTCAGCGAACTGGGCATTTTATTCCAACCTTGGCGAACCCAAGATGTCAAAATACGGGTTGTTAGTGAATACATACATATTTACTCTCGGAGTAATGTCACCGATGATGGATGACTTAAATGGCCGAGGAGTTAATATTTGCAAATCACTGAAATTTGTGAAAAAAAAAGCCATTAGAATATATTTAATAATGTGTCATTATACAGAGTTATTTAAAAACGAAGCGAAGATTTCGAAAATTTAATAAAAACAAACATATGTGACAGAAACACATTACGAAATAAGTTGTTTTCCTTTAAACTTTTTTTTTACTTTAACCAGTTTCGCTTAGCTTTTCAAAAAGTTTTTAACTGTTTCTCTAGCCACGTGTTGATGTTTATATTTGGTACCTATGAAAAAAAAAAAAGGAAACTCAAGGATCGCACCTGTCTATAAATGTCGTAAGGGAAATTTGGTTGAATCTCTATCTATCTATAAAAGGCAGGATGTGTGTGTAACGAATGCACAGCCGCAACAAATTCTTTTTCACACTCAACCCAGTTCTGCGGAATCAGAATCAACGTTGAGTTTAAGCAAGCGAATGAGCCAATTGGAGTAAAGTGCCATGCAGATTTAATTTTTTTTCACTTGTGACGAATGCAGCTATCGATTTTTTTTGCATGCTAGCAGGCTAGTTAACATTCGTGTCAGTCAGCTATTGGCTTTCACTCTGGCCAGTAGAAAATGGCCGCAAACTACATGAAAACTGCCGTAGAAGCATGAAAAAATCGATTATTTCCACCATCGATGGGAGTTGAGAAATGCAAGGTCGGTCTTGGTCTTCCCACTAACTTGAAGCATGTGCACGTAAATTTTGGTGGAAATCCGTCGAAAATTGCGGCCGTGCATTCGTTACACGCACACACCCACACCCTGCCTTATATATATATATATATATATATATATATATATATATATATATATGTGTGTGTGTGTGTGTGTGCGCGAGCGTGTGTGTGTATGAATAAAGACAGAAGAAAAACTTATCTTAGCAGACGTGTTTCGTTCTATGGTGGACTTTATCATTTGTCACAAGGCGAAACGCGACGGCTAAGATAAGTTTATCCCTTTGTCTTTATTCCTATCGTCGTTTTACAGATATATTTTCGTTTGGGGCTGATCGTGGCTCTCCAAAATGTCCCCTTGTCTTGTACCCAAAGTAACTTTTCAGCTTGTTCATCCCTTCACTCTGACTCGTTATCTACGACACTCTTGTCTTCATTATTATCTACGAGTGTCAAATTCTTCAGAGTTTTCTTCCCGCATTATGTGTCCAGTAAGTCCCGCTGTCTATTTCTGATTTGCAATTATTCCAGTTGCTTGTAATTCCTACTTTTCCTAAAACTTCAGTCCATGACGTTCTCCGTGTTCTTCTTCAGAACCATATTATTATGTCTTCAAATCTTCAGTCCCTCTGCATTATCATACACTGCCGTCTGGGGAGATTATTTGTAGGTCAACTCAAAACTCTTCTTGTTCTTAACGTAATTTTCCTAGTTCTTCATATTTTACTTAGCTTCTGTAAAGCTAATATGTGTTATATTCCGTTCTTCCTATGTTAAATAATAGTCTAACAGACTATTATTTTAGGGGTAATAGTATCTTTGCTCGGACTTCCTGGTGTTAAAATTTAGGGTCAGATGACAGACAAAACAAGGAAGTCGATTTTGATTGGCTGAACGAACGCGAGATTGATACATAGAGAAATATTTTTCAGTAAGATGTTGCTTAACCGTCAAACAATGTACAAATGTTTCCTTTCGTGCCTTGAACTGCTCCCCAGTGGTGGGAGAACGAACCCACAGGATAAACAGAAGATGTATACGTCAACGTTAATAAAATAGTTAAGCTTAAAATTCCCCGTGTTGGAGTTATTTTATCTCTGGACTCAAAAAACTAGCGATCACCGGCCCCGAGAGAAGCATGCAACTCTATTGACGAATTGACCTCGTCGCCCAAGGGCTCCGTAGCACCAGGGGGCAATACAACACCAACTTATCTTCGGATTTCTGTGTCACATTTACCGTCATCTGTTGCTACACTACTCAGGTAACTAAATGTTTGTACTAACTGGATTCTGACAGCCATGTTATGTAGCTTACAACATAGACTTCTTTTTTTCTTCTTTATTAACTAAATTTTTTTTTGTCGAATTCTTTTTATTTACAATTTGTTTTATATATTAGTATCGGTTAATAAATCCCAAGGAATGTGTTCTCGAAAGTATTTAAAAGTAAACGAAATATATTCACTTTCTAGGTTAACTGTTAGTTGTTTCTGTTAGACATTTTCATGACGGTCGTCCTCGAGTATAGAATCCAGAGGTTGGCAGTGAATATTTCGTAGACAGTAGGAAAGCGTACTTTAGCAGTGGATATCGCAGCAAAGTAGCAGAGCGTAGTTCTTCCGTCTGTCATATTCGCCGGACAAGTTGCTCTGGTCATTCCGGTAGGAAAACAAAGATGGCCGCCTTTATAAACGACGGATACAATGTTCTGCGGCTTCTGATTGGTCAACCTTCTATTGGTCGACTATAACTATATATTGACTCGCTCACTAGTTATATACACATATATACCCAAAAAATCGTAACAGTTTCTACCATTCCTCCGGGGATTGAATATTGCTGCCACATCTGCTCTAGTGATTCTGCAATGTATTTAGAGATTCTTGATGAAATACAAAGATAATTTCTGGCATCTCAGCTTCAGTAACTTTCCCAAAGTAACGTAGCCTTCCTGTGCCTTTTCTATAAATATTTTCATGATAATTGTTCTCTGATAATTTTCTTCAATGGTAGGCAGATTTTATGAATTTAAGCACAGTACCAGATCGGCGGTAAAATCTTACCATTTTAGAGTTGAAATGGCTAGATGTAAGTTCTATGCTAACAGTTCCTTCTCTCGCACTTCTCATTCGTGGAACTCACTCGCGGCTTTTTTTTACTTTTCAGTCAGATTTGACCTAAAATGTAAACGGAATATCAGTCATTATCTTCTGTCTTTTTAATTCCTGCTCTTTTATTGTCGTCACTCCTTAACAATGTTTTTTTCTCATATTCTCTAACACTCAGTAAGTAACCTTTGAAGACTTAGTGGCTTTATTGCCTTGCATGGGGTGAAAGGATTAATTGAAAAAAAATGTTGCCAGTTGTCGAACTTGCGAAGCCCTAAGCTAGTAAAATTCCCCCTGTATATCTCGTTAAATTCTTTACTGCGTGTGTGTAACTTCTAAAACATGACTTTTTTTTTTCCCCAAAGCTACTTTTTTTTTTCCAATCTAAACTTTGTATACGAAAAACAGATTTTTGATAGAAACACATTCCTAAAGACAGCTTTAAAAGCCATTTCCTTTTTTGTCAAAGTTGTAAAATCTAAAATGATTTTCAAGGGAAAGCAAGCTTTTTCCTCTTCTAAAATTTTTTTCACGCTATTTTTCCATTTTCGACCTCCATTTTCCTTTTCCCAGAATTCGTTTCTCTTCCCCCATCTATATCGTCCTTCCTAGCAACGAATCCTTGTTGCTTTCTTTTTCCTTTTTTTTGTTCTCCCTTTCTTTTCCTTCCTTCTCGCCAATTCGTTTTTTTCTTTTTTTTTTAAATTCTTTTTCTTCTTCACTAAATTTAATAAAAAAAAAAATAAAATTTTTTTTTTTTTTCATCCTAAATTTCTCGTTTCTAACTTCAACTTTGAAACTAAAATCCTGCTGTCACCTGTCAAATGTTTTGGTGTAGAAGTCCGTAAAATCGAAAAAACAGATTACTCGCATATGGACCTCACGTTTTCACCCTCGACCCAACGGGAACTCGTCACGTGACCAACGCGAGAACACTGACACCCACCATTTTCACCCTTTAATCAAGATGGCTACCACCGAGTTATTCTATTAAAACTCTTCTGCTTATTATTATTATTGTTGTTGTTTTTGCTTTCATTATTATTATTATTATTATTATTATTATTATTATTGCTGTTATTATGGTTAGCAAGAAGGTTTCAATGTAACGATTAATAACGTACATTGGATAATATTAAATATTTCCATTTCCGTAAGATATAAGATTTTTACAGGTTTTTTTTTTCAGCTTTTAATAAATATAAAATAGAAAATGCAATGACGTTAATGCAAACAGAAAAAGACAAACATAAAGTTAAAAGCAAGAAGCAAATAAATAATTCAGGAATATTCCTATGTTGTGTATCCCTTCAAGACGTGGGCGTTCATCTCCCAGCACAAATTCCTGTCCTTTTTCGCTCTTAGTAAGGCTTAGTAAGGTATGTGTAATATATACGAAGTAGAAGCATATGAATCTTTATTAGCCCAATTCTGATTTAGTGCTGAGAAACGTTATATTTATTGTAATGGATGGTTACAAGCGTGATGGGAGATGCGATGTACTTCTCTGTACTTCCTATCAAATCGTGAAATGAAAGTTATCCTAAACGGCCACACATCTATATCTATCCATACTAACATGGATGTCTCTCAGGCTTCAATTCTTTGTCCTACTCTGTTTTAATATTCATTAACGACCTTCCCGATTACATCAGCTCTCAACTTGGTATCTACGCTGACGACAATACCATTTATTTCTGACTTGATAGTGAGTCTGATCAAGGTCAAAATGGCAACTGGTGTCTAAAACGACTTCAAGATGGTCGTAAACTAGGGTAAAATATAGCTAGTCAATTTTAACGCCTATAAAACTAAACTACCCTCCATTAATCATATGAGGGACACCCCTCTATGCCTCCAATCAACATGGCTGAAACTATCCCCTAGGAAAATGACTCCTTACGCTTTTCTGGGATAACGTTCTTTGCTAAAATGAAGTGGAAAGACTAAATTCAATCATCTGCTAGGTTAGCTACTAAGAAAATCGGTTCACTGTGCCGATTGAGACAATTTTCTCTCCGGAATCTATCCTGCATATCTATAAGTCTACCAGACGTCCATGCTTAGAATATTTCTGCTACATATGATCCGGTGGCCCTGCTATTTACCTTGATAAAATCATTGATATTATCGGTCCTGATCTGACGACTCGGCTTCAGCCACTTTCCCACCGCCGTAAGGTTGACATCTTGTATCTTTTCTATAAATACGTTCAGGGTAATTGTTCGGCTGTGGTCGTTGCTATGTTACCTAGACTTCTTGAATTTAAGCGCAATAGGAGACTGGCGGCGAGATCTCATATATTTTACACTGGAGCTGGCGAAATGTAGCCGTAAGTTCTAAGCTAGCAGTTTATTTTCTTGCCCTTCCCGCATGTGGAACTCCCTTCCGGTTCCATGCCTTCCAGCCAACTTTAATCTGCAAAGATTTAAATGCTGAATCAATCGCTATCTACTGTTCTGATTTCCTCTCGTTCTTAATTCGTCTGTTCCTAATTCTTTCACACCCAGTAACCCCTTGTATCCTATTTGATTTACTGCCTTGCAGAATGAGAAACCGGTTAAAAATTATATATTAAATGATCGTTTTATGTGTCCGTCGTGTTTTCTTGTAGTGTTTTCTTTTTAACCAAATATCGCATCACCCACATCTTTAGAGATGTGGGTGATGCGATATTTGCAAGCAACGCTAATAGTTTCTGCTTTTATTGAAACGCTAAAATCGACTTTGAAAGGTTTGGTTTCGTTGTGTTATTCAATGGTGAAATCTGAATATATTTAACAACTGTATGGCTACAACTAAATATATTTATTTTAGGGGTAATAGTATCTTTGTTCGGACTCCCTGGTGTTGACATTTAGGGTCAGATAACAGACAAAACACGGAAGTCGATTTTGATTGGCTGAACGAACGTGAGAATGATACATAGAGAAAGATTTTTCATTGAGATGTTTCTTAACCGTCAAACAATGTACACATGTTTCCTTTCGTGTCTTGAACTGCTCCCCAGTGGTGGGAGAACGAACCCACAGGATAAACAGAAGATGTATACGCCAACGTTAATAAAATAGTTAAGCAAAATTCCCCGTGTTGGAGTTTTTTATTTCTGGACTCAAAACACCTAGCGATCACCGGCCCCGAGAGAAGAATACAACTTTATTGACGAATTGACCCCGTCATTCAAGAGTTTCGTTGATTTGTTTAGCGGCATATCAACGACTATGTGTTATTCAATGGTGAAATCTGAATATATTTAACAACTGTATGTCTACAACTAAACATATTTTGAACGAAATTTTGTGACTTCAAATACCGTATTGTGGGTAATATATATATATATATATATATATATATATATATATATATATATATATATATATTGCTGGTATTTTACTGTAGAAATGCATTTTTATTCTTTCTTTCTGTTTTTCTTTAGTTGTGCGTGTCACTATTTGCCCATACCTGATACTCTAACAAGAGGTGGTAGTACGCTCCTCAAAACCTCCAATCACACGATCAGACGCCTTGCTGCCGGATGTAGTTTATCGTCATACCCAGGTTTAGTTTTGGAAAGAGAAAAAGATTTATGATCATGACTGAGACTTATTTTTTAATTAAATGTCCACCTAATATGAGCCACAAGAGCACCTAAAGGTAGAGGGTTACTTGAAAAGTTTTTTTTTTCTTGTATTGATGTAAGTGGTAGAAGTAAGTGCAGGATATATAGGACAGATAGCGGTTGAGCTTAAATATGAAGAGGGTAAGATTCCAGTGATCTGGGAAGCATCTACTTGGACGTCTGTCTCACAAAGTAGCGCCTATCAGAAAGAATCTCTGTGAAAAATCCTCTACGAAACAAAAGAGAATAATTTGACTATGTGGATCTGCCAAGCGATAGAGTAGCAAGTGAGATAGCTGTAAAGTTCTGAACTGGTGGAACTAAGGAATGTAGCTCGCCTGAACATTTGCCATAGAAATAGCGATAGAGTAGCAAGAGGCTTAGCCATAAAGGTCTGAACTGGTGGAACTAAGGAATGTAGCTCGCCTGAACATTTGCCATGGAAATAGCGATAAGCAAGAGGCTTAGCCGTAAATGTCTGAACTGGTGGAACTAGAGAATTTAGCTCGTCTGAACATTTATCTTGAAAATACTAATAGAGTAGCAAATGGCTTAATTCGTTTCACCTGTGTGATGGAAATTATTAATCAGCCACAAGACCGCGTAGACGTTTTTGAACTCTGGCACGACTGGCAAGTGTCAACTGGGCAGCTCTAGCCCAGATATGGCAGCAGGACCTTATTTTTTTGGTCTTACATGTCTCTTTTGCAAGCAGAATATAGCAGGAAGGAGTCAGATACTTACTGAAGGAGTACAGCGAAACAACTACCTTTCCAAGATCTTTAGAACTTTATATCGTATATATGAGTTTCGCTTGAGGTCTGAGTTGCCAAAAAAACGTTCCAGGAAAGCCGAAAACCTGAAAGAGTAGCCACCCATCATGATAATGTATTTTACGTTCTGCTCGGTGATTGCAATGCGTTACTAGTTTGGTTTCAAACGATCTGAATACCATAAGACAGTCTCTTCTACATTTATACACTTCGGCTAGGTTAGACTAGAGATATAGTTGCGAGGTTCTTGTCATCCAGATGTTTGGGAGGTGCGCCAATAAACTGTTTTATCATCCGCATAGATATTCCTTATGGTACCGAGTATATTCTTAGGCAGATATACAGCCAGTGTCTTTGGTTTCACGGAATCGCTTCGTAGTGGGCTTCCAAGGTCAACGGCCAGTGAGTAAGAGGAGGTCGGCTGATGGAACCAATAGCCGCGTGTCTGTGACTGAGACAAGTCTGTTCAAGATGAAGATTATCGCCGGTAATGAACACAGCCGGGTTTAGTTGACACGCAAGGCATTTATGGATAATTCTTGAGGATTTCAGCAAAGGTCCAGGTTGCGATGGATAAATTGTCGTCTAAATTGCGCAAAAATGAAAATAACACTTACACCTCATTTTAATAGATATATTTACCCAAACTACACAAGAAACATTTTAACATAACAAAAAGTAAATTCATTCAATAAAACCACGACCTCCAGATTATTTCGGAATCTCCTGCAACTCTTCTTGACGGTCGGCTTGTTTAAGTTGGAGAATGCCGCCATAATCCTTGCTTTCAGTTCATCTTGGATGTTATAAGAAGTTTTTTTGGTCTCTCGCTCAGTTGTGCCCCACACAAAATAATCAAGGGTGTTGTATGGCCAGATGTAAGGGGTGATATGCTTGCAAAAATTCTCTGACAGCCATGCCTGGGCTCTTCTGAGTGTATGGCATGGCGCAGAGTGCTGTGGCCAGACATAGGCTCTCCAGCAGCCACCTTCTTGGGCCATGACAGCTCTACTTTCTCTAGGCACGTGATATAGCCTTCCATGTTGAGTCTGGGACCCTCAACAACAAATTCGGGATTTCATTTCCTATCTAAATATCAGAGTGAGTTTTCTGAGCTGCCGTACCTTCGGAATCACCATTGGACTCATTCAACTCTTTCCGAATTTTCTGATTTGTCTTTAGATTGACACCCGAGCACTCTGAAATGTTCGTATTGGAGCTTCCGGTGCGAATGCCAAGGAGTATATTATGCCTTTTCCAAATTTCTGGCAGAGTGAACTTTATGCTTTTTTTTTTTTACAGACGGTACTTAACAGACCCTACTATATCGTGTAGTCCACAAAATAAAAAACAACGCGCATGCGCGAAATTAAAAATATAAAATGGTGGCAGTTTACCATATTGCCCTGAACTCTTCAGTTGCTCGAGTAGGCAGCGAATCTGTGACCCATTCATTTATGGTACAGATAATAATGCTGATGATGATCTATCGAGGGAAAGAAGAGCGTGGTAGTGCGAGATGAGTGTATGTTTTCGAAGTATCATTTCTACAGTGTTTTGAATGAAGCCTATATGGCAGCTTTTCTGAATCGTCACCCTGGAAGAATTCGGTCAAATCTCGAAGTGAAAATTTGATATCATGTCATAATAACCAATTTAGTTCTTCAGACATGAAACTGTCACAAAGAAAGTTTTAGAACAAAGAATAGAAAAAAAGTGTCTCGTATTTGATTTAAACATATCTTTTTTTTTTCTTTTTTTTTTTTCAACAATTCTTCTTAAGATCGATTATTTCTTTTCTTCAGTTTTCCTCAGGTAAATTCAAATTCGAGATGATGTAATTCTCTTCGGAAAGCGGCAGGGTGGTACTGTCTCCTCGCTGTCATGTTCCATTTTACAGATCCATTACATTCATACATAGTTCATATGGTGCTATAAATGTAGCGTTTTCTTTTAACTGGTTAAATTCCAAATCACTCGGATGGTTAATGAACACAAAGCGAGAATCATCAACCCTTTTCTTGTGCCAACAGATTTTCTTGCCGTTCAGTTCATTTCACATATTCCTTTCTCATTTGGCTCTAATCGCGCGTAGAATAAGGAGAATACGGTATATATATATACAGACATCATATGATTCATATATATATCTGTCGACTTTCTTTTGTTTTGTTTTGTTTGTTTTTTCTTTTTCTCTTCCTTTTTTTTAGGGGGTTACGCTTTATTTTATTATAGATTCAAGCTCGTCCCGTTAACTAACACCACAGTCGATGGGACTTATTTTTCTATTTTATTTAAATTGAATATTGATTTTTTTTGTTTGTTTGAGTCAAACCAATGGAATTGCAGAACAACAAGAAACAAATAAAGATAAATAATAACAAGAGATGTGTTTATATTAAGCATTTTTAAAAGGATTAATAAGAATAAAAATGGAATTAAGAATAAAAAGTCAGAATAAGAAATAAGATTTAGAAATAGAAAATAAGAATAAGAAATAAGAATAGGAAGAAGAATGCTAAATAAAAATAAGGATTAAAAATAAGAATGAAAAAGAAGAAAAAGAAATAAGAATAAAAAACAGGAAATAAGAATAAGCAATAAGAATAAGAATATGAAATAAGAATGAGGAAAAAGAATGAGGAATAAGAATAAGGATAAGAATAAGAATTCGAATAGAAAATAAGGTTGAGGAATAAGAATAAGAATAGGAAATAAGAATAAAGGAATGAGGAATAAGAATGAGAAAAAGAATCAAGATAGGAAATATGAATTAAAGATAGGAAATACGAATAAAGAAATAGGAAATAAGAATAAGAAATAAGAATAAGAATAGGAAATAAGTAAAAGGAAGAAAAATAGAAAATAAAAATCAGGAATAAGAATATAGTCAAGAAATAAAAATGAGGATAAGAAATAACGATAAAAAATAGGAAATAATAGAAGAAATAAGAAGGAAATAGGAATAAGAATAAGAAGTAAGAATAAAAAAAAAGATGAATGAGTAATAAGAATAAGGGTAGCAAATAGAATAAAGAATAAGAATAAGAATAAGAATAAGAATTCGAATAGGAAATAAAAATGAGTATAAGAAATAAAGATAAAAATAAGAAATAAAAGAAGAAATAAGAATAAAATAAGGAATAAGAATAGGAAGCAAGAATAAAAAAACAGGAAATAAGAACTAGAAATAAGAATAAAAAAAGAAATAAGAATAAAGAATAAGAATAAAGATAAGAAATAAACATAGTATTAAGTATAATTATTCTTACTATTGAAATATGGTGGCTGTTGTCTCTTGTGTACGTGCCATGGCGTGTATCAATCATAATCGTCAAGGGCGGTGCGACTAATTAATGTATTTCGTTAGAGCACATGCTATGGAAGTAATGGTAGGATAGCTAGAGGCTCACAATGCTTCCCCTATGGGAATGGGGTTTTAGCTTGGAAAATAATTCATCACTCTCAAGGCCGCTTTTACGCTTTTAAACTCTATGAAAACAGGTAAGTGAGGATCCATATGTCGAAGTAATTCTCCATTGTATTTTTTTTTTGAAATTGTTTGCGACGATGTATTCTCGCCATTTAAATCATTAACCTCTATATTTGTTTTTTGTATGAATGATTCATGTAATTATATAAATATATATATATATATATATATATATATATATATATATATATATATATATCAGTCAGTTATGTGCCATGCGAGATACACGCGTAGGCGATCATGCATCTTTCAATATATGAATTATGAGGCAGATTTTTTTACCGCAGTAGGTTGCCATGCCTTTTGTTGGATTCATACAATTTCCAGCGGTAATAGCAAGTAAGTTACTGCAATGAACTCGACTGGAATTGGAACTGGATCTCAAATTTCTCAATCCAAACCGTGTTAGCTTTGAAATACTTTAAATTATCGTATATTGCGCAAGGATGTCTCTCTGTAAATTTTGGTAGTTTCTGCAGTCTTCTTCAGTCTTGGAGATTGAATAGTGTTTTCTTTTAACTGGTTAAATTCCAAATCACTCGGATGGTTAATGAACACAAAGCGAGAATCATCAACCCTTTTTCTTGTGCCAACAGATTTTCTTGCCGTTCAGTTCGTTTCACATATTCCTTTCTCATTTGGCTCTAATCGCGCGTAGAATAAGGAGAATACGGTATATATATATACAGACATCATATGATTCATATATATATATATATATATATATATATATATATATATATATATATATATATATATAAATCGTATGATGTCTGTACATATATAGATAGATAGATAAACCTAGTGAGCCAGACAAACCTACGATCCGCTTAGGTGAAACCTGGGTAGGTTTGTCTGGCTTACTAGGTTTGACTCGGTCTAATCTACGGGTGTATTGAGCTCTTTTGTTAGTTAGTTGTTTACTCGTGTCGGTTTTTTTTTCTTTGGGCTTTAAACCTGTATCTGTGCGATTTTTTCGACACACTTTCATGTTTCTAGCTCTTTCTTTTTTAAAACCTTATTTTCATTCGAGATTGATTTGATTATTGGCAAATCAAAAATTGAAAGGTTTTTTCGAAACGAGTATAGTTACCTACATATATATATATATATATATATATATATATATATATATATATATATATATATATATTTATATATATGGTTCAACTCACCGTAAAACAAAGACGTAAAAACGAATGTAGGAAAAAGATACAGAAAATATTTACTCTATGAAGCACTCTCCACAAGATATTCAACAAAAGCACAGAATCAATCAGTTACAGTTGTACTGAGAACATGGCATGAATAATATAAAACAGAAGAAAAAAACAATAAACCACTCACACAAATTAAACTCAAGAGCAAAGAACGCATACCCATATATATATATATGTGTGTGTGTGTGTGTGTATACGCGGTCATTAGTTGAAACGGCTCAATATCCGTGATAGTGTTAATATATGCGCTTGCATGGATGGTAGTATGTAATCCCTGGTTTTCCGCTTTCGCGATCTTCACATATACTGGTTTATTTGTTCAAAAGTGGCTCTATTTATGATTTATTTGTGTTTGATAATTTCTGTGTGGCGGAGGGTAATTTTGTTTTTCTTTTGTATTTGTTTGGGATGATACTTACATATACATAGACGGTTTTAATATATTATATTATTAGGATTCACTTGGATTATTTACCAACGGATTATTACATACATATATATATATATATATATATATATATATATATATATATATATATATATATATATATATATATATATATATATATATATATATATATATATATATATATATATATATATATATATATATATATATATATATACATTATTACATTATATATATTTAAGTTAACCATCTAAATAGGTCACGATTAGTCCTCCTCCTACCCCAATATAAAACATGCTTAAGAGAAATATGAAATTAAACCCTCCCTATACTCTACCTTGTCTCGTTAACTACAACTATCACTCTCCCTGTTAAATTACAAAAATTACACTACCCATCAATTTCTAATCCCATTTTTCCTTTCATTTCGTTGTTGGAAGTGTTACCTGATGATCCGGAGTCCTTCAAAAGGATTTTGATGAAATAAATTATTGTTATGGTACCTTAAAGTGGTCTGTTTTTTCATTATATATATATATATATATATATATATATATATATATATATAAATTTTAATATTAATAGTAAGTGTACATACACACATGCATATATATATATGTATATAAGTTTAAAAATTTAGGAGTTATGATTTAAAAATAAATAAACGCGCTTGAAGTGTGGTATTAAGCGAGGAGGAGGAGAAAAGCAAGTGTATTAGAAATGTATCAGTGGGGAGTTATATGAAATATACATACTTTATTTTCTCCCAGTTCATAAGATTTTGTTTGTTTGTTTGTTTAAAACTAACCGACCCATCGATCAGCAAGAGATCATTTAAGGTCAAACAGTTTTTTTTTAGTTAAGCAAGATATTTTTTTTTCTTCCCGAAACAAAGCCACGGATTTTTCACGCCCGACTAAGACATCATTGGTCAAGTGGTGATCACGTGACGCACGAAGGAGGAGGAAAGATACCCGACCAAGACCTCATTGGCCGAGAGTGATCACGTGACGCACGAAGAAAGCTGTCGACGCCCCATCCAGAGTATAAGTATGAGAAGCTGCTACGAAGAAGTGGGGAGGACAGTTCACGCCCCTCAGAAGTATGGTGAGAAAGTGGGAGGAGGAAAGGTTCCCAAAAATGGAAAAGAGTGGAAAATCCCCTAACCAGAAATAAAAGAGGTGGATATGTATTTAGAATTATCGAGGACCCCCCCCCCACCAGACCCACCCGGTTTTGGTCGGCGTCAATAAAAAGCGAGGCCCCAACAGGCAGAAATCAGTTCGGGCTCCAGCGGAGAGTTGAGTTTCCAGAGTTGAAGCCGCCTCGAGATAGCTGACCAAGATTCACGCAAATTTAGGACTCCTCTTCAACCCAAAAAATTTTAATGAATATTGTCCTGAAGAAGGTTTATTAAACCGAAACGTCAGACGTCGACATTTCATTCATTTTAAACAACATAATTGCATTTAAGGATTTTTGTTTGTTTTTTCCAAATTTTTCTTCATATATATATATATATATATATATAAGAAAAATGGAAACAACGGGAATGTTGTTCTACGGAAGGATACTGAGAATATTATGGACGGAGCGAGTAAACAAAATGAATCACTTATGCTAACAATCTGGAAAGAGGGTTTGGAAAGCATAACCCTCACAAGGACCCTTGAGGCCAAAAGACATAAGCGTAGGCATCGAACAACCTACCTGATGTGTTTGTGGGAATCGATGGCGGAACTCTGGTGAGTATACTTTACAAACGAAGAAGTATTTCTGAGTATCACAAGTTTTGGAGAGCTATGATCGCTCGTGTCATGAAAGAATGCGGCCTACAGCAGATGAAGAAATTAGCAAAAAAAATAGCTACATGTATTCAGCTCTGTTATTATTTCCTTTTAATTTTCAAATCTACATTATTTTTGCAAATACGTCGGTTTTCAGAAGGGGGACTGCATAATTTTTATGCTGATCTTAAATTATTAAAAATATTAAAAGGAGTATGTCGCTATAAAGCATATAGAAATTGACAAATATATTTTCCTGATTGCTTGCCCACGAGCCGCAATCAATCAGGGAAAAGTGATTTTTTTTTTTAATCGAAAATCTCAAGTTGTTATTGTGAATATATGGCTTGTTTCTATTGGAGACAGAATTCCATAAAGTGTGTAGTTGCAGCCTTCTGGTATTCCCAGAAATAACGTCATATTTAGAATGAGATATATTTTCCATGTATTAAATATCCTGTAGCTCTAATAATGATTGAATATCTCAGGTGAACAGTATTTACATTAGTCGGACTATTGTCCTCATCTTTGTCGCCATATTTGTCACAACGTTTCGGCCTTCTTCAGGTGGTTGGAATGTCGAACTGAACCCTTTATTTCGCTCACTGGGGTAGACTGTTCTAGTTCCACGTGCCATGCTTGATGGATGTCAGTTATCAGTTATCTCCTGCTAATTTTCCCTCTGAAAGTTCTCCACTGCCTTAACCAGGTATTTAACTCACCTACTTTGGGTCTGTCACTGGATCTAACCAACGCCTTTATCCACTGTGCCATGTGTCCTAAACAAACAATATGTCGGGCTTAGGCGTTCGGAGAAGAAAATACAGAGTTCCCCTAAAATGCATAACTGGTCAATCGTATTCGAGGATACACGTCTACTAGGGAGGCTAGCCAATCCCTATTGCAGACGCTTGCTCAGGCGCATTTGTGTTTATTCAAAAAGAGCAAACCTGCGGTTTATACTGCAATTATTCTGAGCAGGCATACAGTTTCTGGGAAAAAGCGTGTTTTCTAGCGTGATCAACAATTTGGACAAGGCTAACACGCACAAGCCCTCGGCCACGATGACTTGTGACTTCGTGGTAGCACAGCTATCAACGGTTCCGTCTATTTAATTTCACTCACTAGCCTTGGGTCAACCCGTGCTGTGGCTTTTCAGGCACTTTCCAAAGGTGCCACACGCTGAGTCAGCCACTCCAGTTCGATAACATCAGGAAGTCAACTTCCTGAAAAATCGACCATGGTGAAATTCGAACCTGAGTCATGATCAGAATGCGGAAAAACCAACAATTAAGAAACAGGAGGAAAAAGTGTCTTAATATAAAAATTTTTTTTTTGTTTTTGTTTTTGTGTTTTTTAACGAAAATTTTCTAACCGTGTATGAATGTTAGAATTTCTTGTTTGTAGTGGTTTGTTAAGATGAAAAGAAATGCGAATATTTCGCCTGTATGTATTAGAAAGAATAGGCAAGTGAGAGAGTGAGGAGGTAAGTGTAAGTGTCACGTAGCTTAGTGACGAAGATGGGTGAATAGGAAAGGGATTTTTTTAAGCCAAGCGTCCGTAAACTGTTACCGTCTGTCACCACCAACTCTCCTGTTAAAACAAAAAAAATAAATAGATATGTCTAGATTAGTAGATTAGTCAACCAAATATGCTCAAATGAAGACATGCTACATATACATATATATATATATATATATATATATATATATATATATATATATATATATATATATATATATACCGGATGTAACAGCAGAATTGTTTAATTATTTGATTAAGCTTTGTATCTTAGAAAAGATTAAAGGTATCTCAGTGGAATTCTTCGACATTTTTATAACACTATTGGACTCTACTTGGAACAATAAGAATGTATTTAGTACTAAGCTGAAATGATAATCAAACTTGCTGTTGTGATCTCATCATTCAGTTTTTCTTTCTATTGTTCCCCCTTGTTTAAACTTATTCACCGTTCTCTTGATGGCCCTTGAATGGATTTGAAAATGGAAACTAGAGTATGAGTGGTGGTACCATTACTAAAGACCGTAATGATCTTTTTCCTCTCACCATTGCTCAGCTGGGAAGAATATCTAAGTGACTTTCAAAAAAATATAATTTTCCTGCAAGACGGTGCACCATTACATTGAGGACTGCATATTCGTGGTTTCCTAAATTAAACACTGGTGGGTTTAAAGGGATGGCTATGCTACAGTGAGCATGACAATAAATCAAGTTTTGTTGTGCTTTTTGCAACTAATAGTGCCCCATATAGAGGGGTATTAAATTAGTTTAAAAAAACTTCAATATCTAATCCTAATATCTCTGAGATGAAGTATTGTGATTACTTGCATTATTTACATTATTCAGACTATTATCCTCATCTTCATTGCCATATTCACAACGTTTCGGCCGTTGTACGCTCCGGCCCTCTTCAGGTGATTGGAATTTCGAACCGAACCCTTTATTTCGTCCACCCGGGTAGATTGTTCTAAAGGACACATTGCCCAGTGGATAAAGACGTTGGTTAGATCCAGTGACTAGACCCAAAAATTTGTGAGTTCAATACCTGGCCACATCAGTGGTGAACCAAAACTTGAAGAGTTGAGTTAAACGGAAATAAATGAGACGTCTGGAAGAGGCATGGCACGTGGAACTAGAACAATGTACCCCGGTGGGCGAAATAAAGGGTTCGGTTCGAAATTCCAATCATCTGAAGAGGGCCGCAGCGTAAAACGGCAGAAACGTTGTGAATATAGCAATGAAGATGAGGGTAACAGTCCGTATAATGCAAGTAATCTGATCCTAATTTTGTGAACATTTCCATATATTTGTCTGTTCATTTGCTTTTGTAATATTTTTTTTTTTAATGGTAAAGAGAATTTTTGGACAATCTGTATATAAAGGACAAATAAATAGAATAAATGAACTTTGAACTTCACTTTTCCTTCATTGAAGACTCTTGTTGATGGTGTGGAAGTTGATAGGAGAAGAAGTTTTTTTTTTTTTTATCTGAAAGGGGAACATGTCCTCTATAAAACTTCAGGTAAGACTTTTTCGTTGGTCGGGTGGGATTTAGCTTTTCTGTCACATTGTACGTCGGAGCGTCACGAACCGATTTCCATGCTCGAATACCGAGGAGATGGACAATTTCCGAAGCGTATTTTCATCGAAAGAAACGAATCGTACGATAAAGGAGGTGCTCGATAATCGAGGTTTCGCTGTCGATTGAAATTCAATGTTTTAATTTTCTAATCAGATTAGCACGCAAAGAACCGAGAGAGAAAGAAAATGGGAAACATGAAAATGGGAAAACAAGAAAATGGGAAACATGAAAATGGGAAACATGAAAATGGGAAACATGAAAATGGGAAAACATGAAAATGGGAAAACATGAAAATGGGAAAACATGAAAGAAAGAAAGGATGAAAAGGTAAGAGACAAATAATTTTTTTGTTTTTTTGTTTTTTTGTTTTTTTGGGGTTTTTTTTGCGGGGGTGGTCATGCCATCAAAGATACAACCAAGTAATCCTTCGTTGTTTTTGGTTTGGTTTGGTTTGGTCTATGGCATATCAACCTCAGTGGATTATTGTTGAAACTTGGATAAGCATGGAATAATAATAATACAACGCAAAATGTACGTAAACAAAATGTATTGAAACAAGGAAAAGGTACACAATATTTACAGTTAGTTTTGGTATATTCTTGGGAAGACTGTTCCTGCAGAATGGGTTGACTAAATCGCAGTCGGGCAGAGTCTCTGGATTCGATCTCTTCTTCCTCCCCCGTCTTCCGGTACCAACCCATATTTATATGGTCGGTACTCCACTTATGTAAATTAGGTGTATCGTACCACAACAATTATTTAACACCGATAAGATTCTTATTGCTGGTAATATTTTTTTTCCAAAAATGTATTGCTAGTAATATATTTTTCTTCAAAAATGCAAGGTTGGTAATATTTTTGTTTTCAAAAATATACTGCTGGTAATATACTTTTTCTTTAAAAAATATATTACTGGTAACAATTATTCACGAATGTTTACTGCTGTTAAAAATGTATTACTGATAATATTTTTCCTCAAAAATGAATTGCTGATAACATTTATTCACGAGTGTTTACTGCTGTTAAAAATGTATTACTGATAATATTTTTCCTCAAAAATGAATTGCTGGTAACATTTATTTTCTTCAATAAGGCATTGATGGTAATTATTTTTCTTCAAAAAAATCTATTGCTGGTATTAAAACCTGATTTTACACTTTCCCAGTGCATTCATTGACCCCATCCTGGGAGGTTAACTATTTGCCCATAGTTTGCAACCTAAAAGGGGCTACCACCCTGGGTCATGCTGATGGAAAGCAGAGAGAGGGTCTCTCAGATGATTAATGAAGAGAAGTTAACTTTGGGGGTTAACTATTTGCCTATAGCCGGGACCTTAATACGTGCAGCAACCCTCAGTCAGGGTGAACCTGGGAATACCAGCATCTAAGAGGTGCTTCCACGCTCCTCAAAACCTCTTGATCAGAAGCCTTGCTGCTGGATGTAGTTTATTGTCTTACCCAGGAATAGCTCTTTTTAACACAAACAACTATTACCTGGCATCTAATGTAGAGATGAATAAGCCTACTGGCGATTATAGAATAAACCTTTTATGGAAATAATTACTCAAAATACTGAGCGCGATAGGTAAATTGTCGCCATTTTATATTTGTGATTTAGCGCATGGGCGTTGTTTGTTTTTGATTTTGTCAGCAGCACAGTGTAGTAGGTTCCGTTGGGCACCGTCTGTGAGAAAAAAAAGCAAAATGATGCAATTCAATCCACCATAAATTTGGAAAAGGCATCCTGCACTGATTAGCATTTGCACCAGAATCTCCAATAGCAATATTTCAGAGTGTTTTTGTGTTAAAGGATCGAAAAAAACTTGGAGTAGTCCGAAATGATTAATGTTATATGACCTTACCCATAATAACATAATGGACTATTCCATACGTAATAAATACTGCGCCTCAAGAGGAAGCAGTGAGTTCAGTCTGAAGTCGTGCGACCGGCTGACCGGTTGATCGGTTGAACTCTCTGCCTTCGGGCGGGGAGGAACCTGAACGAGGCTACGCCGAAGGGCGGAGTCTCTTTCAGGGAGGTAAACCGACCATGAACCCGTTTATACGGGTTCAAAGGGCATATTTTTGACCGAGCCCACGGGCTCGGAGATCCCACGTTAAACCGGCCTTGTGCCACATGATGCCTTCGTGGGTGGGGACTAAATACTGTTCCGTCTGAAGTCTAGAGTTCCGTCTGAAGTCTGCGTTCAGTCTGAAGTCTGGAGTGAAGTCCGTCAGTCAGGCAGAGCGAGTCAGTCAGTCGAGTCAGAGGCAGTCCGAAACAGTGTCACGTTCAGACAATTACTACTAAACCTGATTGTTCGTACTAACACTTTCTACTTCTCTGTATATATTCCTGTTTGTAATATATCTGTGTTATTCCATATCCGTGTTCGAGTTCTTCTTTATTGGTTCTACCTTAGACTATCACCCGGGGTACAAGGAACCGGACCATAACAGTTAGTAAGGCCCGGCAGCTCGGAAACATCACTCTCATTGTTCTGGTAAGAAAAGAACTCCTGAATTTGTTGGTGAGGGTTTCAAACTCAACACGGATACTTACATCAAATACCTTGAGGAGGTAGTGTTGCTCTGGGTCAAGAGGGTGGCTGCTAGAAGTCCATATATCTGACAACAGTATTCTGCACCAGGCCACACAAGCAGGAGAACCCAGTCTTGGCTGTCAAACAACCTAACTCCCCTGACTGCAACTACCTTGATTATTATGTGTGGGGCACAGTTGAGTGAGAGACCAACAAAACACAATGTAACACCAAAGATTAAGTGAAGGCAAGGATTTTGACAGCATTCACTAACTTAAGCAAGGAAACCGTCCAAAAGTGTTGCAGGAAATTCCGAAGTCAACTGGAAGCCGTATCGATATCGTAATGAAGAGCTCATCCGAACAATTACCATGAATTTATTTCTAGAAAAGGACACACGTGTGACGTCGTCCCCCCTGGTCGCAGCGTCGACTGTGTCGTTCGATCCCGTTCGCGACGCCAGCTGTTCGCTCCTCGCTGCTCCAAGTGTGACGTTCTAACCCTTTGGCTAGATGAATACCAGCCTCGTTGTTCCCAACCCGCTTCCAACGCCTGGTTACCAGGGTAAATACACTGATCTCCGGTCTGTCTACCCACGCTGTGATTAGATCTTAGACAGACGGGATCAAACAGGGATTGGGCCGTATGCAAGCTGAGTCCAACGGGGGGTGATAACACACAAGATAAATAAAACTCACAAGGTCAAAAAATATTGAAGAAAAAGGTAACAATTCTTTATATCAACTGCTTGTTACACAAGATTATTCCTACCTCCCGACCCGTTCTGTGGACCGTGGAACCACGCTTCTACCATACAACTTTAAGGCTTCGAGTTGCTTGCTCTCTAGAAATTTGCATTTCGGGGTGTGGTTTGGTTTCAACACTGGGCGCTGATCTCTACCTGTCGTTCACGGCTGATTTCTCTCGCCGTCCGTGGCTGCAACTAACTCTCTCTTCAGAGTCTGAATTATTGTTCACTCATCTCTGCCGTCAGTGCGCGAATTAACTTCTTCTCTTCGGCTTCGGTTGGACGAGCTCATTCACTTCGGCTTCGGTTGGGCGAATTTCTTCACTTCGGCTTGGGTTGGACGAATTTCTCACTTCAACTTGGGTTGGACGAATTTCTCTTCTTAGGCCAAACGAACCGGCCTTTCTTGCCCGCAAGGGGGCGAATGAACAGGGCCCGCCGTCCGCGCTGCAACTGATCTCTGTCGGTTGGGGTCCTGCTTTTATTGACGCAGTCAAAAACTGGGGTGGGTCTGTCGGCGCCAGGGTTTTCTTAATAATTCTAAAGACGTATTATTTCTGATTAGGGATTTTCCACCCTCGGCAACTCACTTTCACTCCTACTTCCTTACTGTACCTCTGGGGGGGGGGCTTATACCCGCTTCCCCTGGTCCTTCGTATGTCAGGTGACCGCTCTCGACCAATGGGGTCCTGGTCGGGCATCTTTCCTCCTCCCTCGCACATCATGTGACCGCTCTCGGCCAATGGTGTCCTGGTCGGGTGTCTCTCCTCCTCCCTCATATATCATGTGACCGCCTTCGGCCAATGAGACTCTGGTCGGTATCTTTCCTCCTTCCTTTGTGACGTCTTTAATCGGGCGTGGACAATCCGTGGCTCCGTTCTGGAGAGGGGGGGACACCTTGCTTAAAAAAACAAAAACTTAAACTGTCCTTTTCGTACTTGACTGAAATGACGATCCCGGTTTCTTTTACACGCGGTATCTGTCAAACATCCTACCGCTAATTGGATACGATCTAAGAAAAGAATTTCTTAGACCTGTCGGCGTTTCTCTGAACGCAACAAAATATTTCATTCTCCTCCGGCCGATAATAAAAATCTGTATTATTTCAAAAAAGCGACATCACCCTGGGTGGCTCTTTCCAACTCTAGATATTGTCTGGCTTTTCGTATTAATGCTTTGTTTTCATATCCTTAGATACACTTCCCCATCCCCTTAGACTTTTACTATCATCTCAATGACACCCTTTTCATTTGTTACTTATCAATATTTTTTTTCATTGTCCCTAAAAATTCGTTTCTCAACCAATTGATAACAAACTTTCATTTTTCGTGGACACCGAAGTAGGTCAGGTGCTTGACCTGATATTTTTGACATCTGATATGTGTCAGCTGAGCGTGTGTGCTTATGACCGGGTTTTCGTATTATATTTTTCTTTTTTCTTTCCTTCCTTTTCTTCTTCTTTTCTTTCTTTCTCCCAGATCGCCTGAACGCAATTAAAGAATTATCCTCAACCCCGAAATATTTTTCAGCTCTAAATAATTATCAAATGGTTAACAAACCGAAAAAAACAAATCATATATTTATGAATATTTCTTTTCAGCTTTCTACTTATGCATGGTGCCACACACGGATGCAAACTTAATGGAGGTGAGCAGCTGACTGAATCCGAGCCAACAGATAAGGATTGATATTTTTTTTATTTTTCTTTTATCAAGAAGCTCAAGATAATATGTGACAGCAGTATTGTAATCAAGGACGAATGGTAGACTTATAGATATGTATGATAGATTCTGGAGAGAAAAATTGTCTCGCAAAACAGTAAACTAACTTTATTAGCAGCTTAACTTCCTACATATAATCTACATTTTTCATGTACATAAAAAACCCTCACTCAGTAACCCTTTACATTGAACGGCTCTTGGGCCTTTCATAGGTTTAAGAATACCTTTAGAAGCCACAGGATCATACAAGCGGATAATTTCTCGAACGAGCTAAATTTTTTAATCGTCCAGGGTGATTTCTAAACATCAAATGACATCAGAAGCCATTTTTTTTCATCTTCTCTGTTTACATCGGCCATACTTGTTTAAGAAGTATTTTCTTGTGGGTGGGTAGATAAGTTTAGCATTGAATGTGTTTATTGCAAAAATCCCTTTACAACTGCCTATATTTCTGCTGAGGTTGCAGTTTGAAAATGACGATGCAGACGACAATATCAAAAATAGAAATAGCAAAATACAAAACAAATGCAAAACAAAAACGAAAGACGTTAGAGTCAAAAAAAAAAAATGAATTAAAAAAAAAACTTCCCATCTAAGCTAACAAGAGAAAAATTTGAATAAAAGATAAAAGAAATTTATCAAAAAGCGATATTTGTAAGCTTTGGCAGTGAATCGATGAAGAAAACCTGACGATAAACTGAATGAAAATGATCAGACGACATCTGACTGCTGCCCGTTCTTCACCAATGGTGCCTCCTAGACGCATCGGCACTTTTCAAGGGCTGATTCTAAAAGTATTACGTTGATTTTAAAATTAACAAACCAAAGGACGAAAGAAAAGAGAAACGAAACAAAATAAAATAGTATGATTTTAATTACTCATTTCTATCTTGGGAAATAGGGATAGAGAATGAATCCATTGGAGAGAAAGAGCAGATAGAGAAGGAAATAGGCGAAGTGGATGAGTTGATAAAGACGTGAGACAACAAGGATTGAGAAGCGCCAAATAAATTGCAAAAAGTGAAAAGAAAGAAGAAATAAAAGAAAATCAACAAAAAACTCGAAAGAAACAAAGGAAGGAAGAAAAAAGTAAGAAAACGGAAAACAATGAAATAATATGAAAAGAGGAAAACGAAAAGACGACAGCGAAGAAAGAAAGAAAAGAAAGAAAGAAATAACATGATGGAAATGTGAAAGAAAGAAAGAAAGAAAGAAAGAAAGAAAAGAAAAAGGATGAAAAAAAGAAAAAAGAAAGAAAGAATTAAAACAGAATAAAAAGAAAGAAGAAATAAAGTGAATCAACAAAAAATTGTGAAATAATATGAAAAAGGAAAACGTAAAGACGACAGCGAAGAAAGAAAGAAAAGAAAGAAAGAAAGAAAGAAAGAAATAACATGATGGAAATGTGAAAGAAAGAAAGAAAGAAAGAAAGAAAGAAAAGAAAAAGGATGAAAAAAAGAAAAAAGAAAAAGAATTAAAACAGAATAAAAAGAAAGAAGAAATAAAGTGAATCAACAAAAAATTGTGAAATATGAAAAAGGAAAACGTAAAGACGACAGCGAAGAAAGAAAGAAAAGAAAGAAAGAAAGAAAGAAATAACATGATGGAAATGTGAAAGAAAGAAAGAAAGAAAGAAAGAAAGAAAGAAAGAAGATAATGGAAATAAAAATAAAATGACAGAAAGAAAAAGAAAATGTAAAACATGAAAGAAAGGATGAAAAATGAAAATAAAACAAATAATGTTAAAAAAAAACTGGAAATAACAAGGAAAAAAGAAATAAAGTGTAGAAAGAATGAAAACAATGGGAAAATGAAAGAAAAATTAAGAAAAATATTTCAAGAGAAAAAATAACGAAAAAAGAAAATAAAATGAAAGAAAACAATTGGAAATGAATAAAAATGAAAGAAAGTATACAAAAAAGAAAGAAAAAGTAAAAGTGAAATAAAGTAAAACGGAAACAAATAAAATGAAGGAAATACAAAAAGTGATTGAGAGAACGTGATGGAAATGTGAAAGAAAGAAAGAAAGAAAGAAAGAATGAATGAAAAAAAGAAAAAAGAAAGAAAGAATTAAAATAGAATAAAAAGAAAGAAGAAATAAAGTGAATCAACAAAAAATTGTGAAAGAAATCGGAAAGAAGAAAAAGGAAAAAAGGAATGGAAAACAGGCGAAAGAATAAGAAAAGAATAAAGCGACAAACGATAGCAAAGAAAGAAAGAAAGAAAGAAAGAAAGGACGAATTGTAGCTTTGTAAATGTGAAGGATGAACTCAGACGAGAAAAAAACTTCTAGCGATAGAGAAAAAAAAAAAATTTTCTTGCAATAGATGCAGCTATTGATTCAATGTAGTTGTTCCACTTCGTCAGTGGAAAATGTTAGGCCAAGAAGGCGCAGTGAGGCGCTACCCAGGAGTCGAGCATCAGCCATGCCGATGGCGGGCAGGGAAATTTCTATATGGTGGTTACATGGGAGCAGTTTTGTTTTGGAAGCATTAAAATTTACAAGCCATTTCCTGCCCCAGCTAACAACTGATTGGAGGTCCTTTTCAAAAGCAGCGGCCAGGTTAACTTTGTCAGCTCTGACGGATTTACTATGGAGACAGGAGTAAATGGTAGTGTTATCTGCATGAATTTCTACCTAGGAACTGATGACATCAGGAGGGTCATTGATGACGATCAGAAACGGTGTAGGACCCAGGGTAGAGCATTGGGACACCCACGTTCGTTTGAAAGGTTCTGGAAGCGAGCCCGTTCAGGTCGGCTTGCATTTCACGATTTGATAGGAATGTTTAGTTTAAATAAAAAAAAAAATGTCCTGTAATGCCGTAGCCCTGAAACTTATGTTCGCCCCAAGCAAGGTGATAATGCCGCTAAGATGTGAAGGGCGGACGAGAAAAACCTTCTGGCGCGACACAGAGTACCAACTTTCCTTGCGGTAGATGCAATTGATTCAATGTAGTTGTTCCACCTCAGGTCAGTGGAAAACGTGGGACGAAGAATGCGAAGTGGGGCCCTCTCGTGGAGTTGAGTATCAGCCATGCTGATAGGAGGCAGGGACGATTCTCCATGGTGAGTAAATAACAGCAGTTTCGTTTTAGATGCGTTAAAATTAACAGGCCATTTCCTCGCCAACTACAGATTGGAGATCGTTTTAGAGACCAACAGCCAGGTTATTGACAAAACTTGGTCGTGGTACTCACTATCGTCTTCTTGATTACCAGGCAACTTTGATCATCAAAAATTTAGATGCTATATCAATCGTTATCGACTGTCATCTTGATTCCTCTTCTTTTATTGATCTCTCTTCTTAATCATATTTTACATTTCTCTTTTTCTTTCATACTCGGTAACCCTCTTGTATCTTTGTGGCTTTATTGCCTTGCTCGGGGTGAAATGTTTATTTGTTTAATGGCATATCAACTCCTTATGAGTCATTTAATTCCAAAATTAAATTTTCTTAGGAGAGTTAATATTTTCTTTTTATTATTACAAAAATGTATTATTGTTATTTTTACTCTAAAAATGTATTTTTTTACTTTCATAGTGTTTTAAAGCCAATTTGGCGGTTCACTAATAGCCCAAAGCTGGGACCCTAACAGGTGCTGCCACCCTGCGTCAGAGCGAACCTGGGAACAACAGCAATTAAAAGGTATTACTATGCTCCACAAAACCTCTCGATCAGAGACCTTGCTACCGGATGTAGTTTATCGTCATACCCAGGGCAGATGATGAAACGTTTAAAAAAATGTTTGTGAACACTTAGAATTAATGAAAAGCTTTCGTCTGGGTCAATAGATATTCCTAGTTTGTTGCCCATTATGTTCTTACGTTTGTAACGCTGATAAGGAAAGGCAAACACACACACAGTATAGTCTTTGGTGAAAAAGAATGGCTTTCACAAGCAGGCAATTGGGGGCTTTTGTTCCAGTGAGTCACCGACCAGCATCAGATGTTTGTCAGGACGGAACTTGTAAAAGAGAGACTTCCATTAATTAATTAGAGAAAATATTTGTAAATTCCAGTCAGCAGTGCATGTTTCCAACTTTGTTTCGTTTAATGCGTTAGTCGAGAATCAATCATGCCACGCACCGTCAACCAGAACTGATAGGAGTGATAAGGTTGTCAATTTCCTCGGATTGGAGGCGTTTATGAGTGAATATATATATATATATATATATATATATATATATATATATATATATATATATATATATATATATATATATATATATATGTGTGTGTGTGTGTGTGTGTGTGTTTGTATGTGTATGTGTGTGTGTGGAATACCTACTATATATAGGGTGTTACAATAACGTGGAATGATTTAAATTTGAAATAAGTTTAAGCGACTAATGAGATTTTTTTCTTTTTCTTTCAGATTTGGCGGACATTTGGGCGATATTATTTTTCACATATTATTGCCATGATTTAAATAACATGATCCAATAGAGAAATAAATAAATTTTCACCAATAACACTGATTTATTTACTGATGACTTTGATCCCTTTTAATGAAACACCCTTATATAAAATCCGTCTTAATGAAAGACGAGGCAGAGTGGTTAGAACATAAGCATTTATCTAGGAGGTGAGAAGGAACATCATTGTTTTATACCCACTTTCTATTTTTGTAAAGGTTGTTCCCGTAAGGTGGACCTATTTTAAATATGAATTAAGTTTAAGCGCCTCATGTTTTTTTTCTTTTTCTTTCAGATTTGGCAGACATTTGGACGATATTATTTTTCACACATAATTGCCATGACTTAAATAACGTGATCCAATAGAGAAATAAATAAATTTTCATCATTAATACTGATTTATTTACTGCTGACTTTGATCCGTCTTAATGAAACACTCTTTAAAAATTGCTGTTTTGTTTACTTTTTTAAATAAAAATTGTTATTTTCATGTTATAAAAATGCGTGTCGATAAACCTACTCAAGTAAAAATGTTATATATATATATATATATATGTAAGCAAATGTAAAGATCCGACAGAATGAAGAAAAATTTGGAAAAAACAAACAAAAAATCTTAAATGCAATTATGTTGTTTAAAATGAATGAAATGTCGACGTCTGACGTTTCGATTTAATAAACCTTCTTCAGGACAATATTCATAAAAATACATAAGGATAAGACATGTTTTTATGTCCATCGTCTTTGTCAAATTGAACTGAATTGTATTTTAATGAATATTATATATATATATATATATATATATATATATATATATATATATATATATATATATATTTATATTTGTATATATGTTTGTGTGTTTTAGATACATACATACACACACACACACACACACACATATATATATATATATATATATATATATATATATATTTATATTTGTATATATGTTTTGTGTTTTAGATATATGTACATATATGTATGTTTATATTAACCACTAATATAATATATATATATATATATATATATATATATATATATATATATATATATTATATGTATGGTATTTATTGGAAAGCGCTCAATATCAATGATAGAGCTAACATATTTAGTTGGATTGATGTGAGTTTCTGACTCTGTGATCGCATACAGGGTGAAACCAAGAGTTACGAACTCAGATCAATCCAACTATATATATATATATATATATATATATATATATAGTCTCGAGCAAAAAAATGTGAAAAATGATACTAGATTTAATTATTTTAAACACACAGAAAGGTATACACACAATACATTTTCGTTATCCATCTGTAGAATCCCTAGAGACGTAATGCATTATCGAATATTATTTTCAAAACATACTTTCATTTAGGGTTTATCAAATGTCAATAATTATATCCCGCGCATCAACATATATATATATATATATATATATATATATATATATATATATATATATATATTATTTCGTATATACATAGCTGTTGAAAAAACAGCTAGGAGTATGATAAAAAAATAGAAATATATGATGAAGAAAAGAAGTGCAAACGAGCATATATATATATATATATATATATATATATATAGAGAAGAGAGAGAGATAGGTAGGTTCGTATGTAAATATCTTTTTTTAACTTTTCTTAAATTTTATATTCTTAATCATCTTTTCCTATGTTCCAGTGTTTAAAATCGTAATTGTGATATATATATATATGTATGTTAAGAAATGGGCAAGGTCCGACAATTTATTTATTAAAGACATTTTTATGTTTAACGTTGTTATTTATAGAAACAAGTTTTTAAGCAAATGCTCTGTTTATGATAAACAGTATTAAATAACATTTACCGGCCTGAATGTCCGAGAAATTTTCATAGAAAATATTCGTTCTTTGACAGGATTCGAACCCGCATCCTATACGGAACCGTCATATACGCTGACGTGCCTTGACCGCTCGGCCACAAAGTTTATAAACAGTAAATTCGACCTTGTCTACCGTAAGGTTTCAGGCCGGTAAATGTTATTTAATACTGTTTATCATAAACAGAGCATTTGCTTAAAAACTTGTATCTATAAATAACAACGTTAAACATAAAAATGTCTTTAATATATATATATATATATATATATATATATATATATATATGAAAGGGAGAGAGATGAAAATTTGCCAGAATTAAGCTGTAGAAAAAGACCATATTTATAAAGGTAAAAGACAATAGGAAAACTGTATTATTAGCCGACGCGTTTCGTCCAATGTGGATTTTTCTTTGCAAATTCTTCCACTTGCTATTTTGTGTTGTTATTAATGGTTATTTTGTTTTAATAAATTCATCTCGTTTTAGCCTTGAAAAATACCACATTGGACGAAACGCGGCGACTAATGATACAGCTTTCTTATTGTCTTTTACCTTTTTATTATATATATATATATATATATATATATATATATATATATATATATATATATATATATATATATATATATATAAGCAAGTGTAAATGGATATAAATCCGACAGAATGAAGAAATTTTGAAAAAACAAAAAAAAAATCCTTAAATGTAGTTAAAATGAAAAGAAATGTCGACGTCTGACGTTTCGGTTTAATAAACCTTTTCAAGACAATATTCATCAAAATACAATTCGATTTATTGTATTTTGATGAATATTGTCTTGAAAAAAGGTTTTTAAAACCGAAACGTCAGACGTCGAATTTTTTCATTTTAACTACATTTAAGGATTTTTGTTTGTTTTTTCAAAATTTATATATATATATATATATATATATATATATATATATATATATATATATATATATATATATACTGTTTATATATGTTTATACGTTCTTTTGTAGATACAAATATTTAAGTAAATACTGTTTATAATAAACAGTATTAACAACATTTACCGACCTGAATGTCCGAGAAATTTTCATAGAAAATATGCGTCCTCCGACAGGAATCGAGCCTTTATCATATACGGAACCGTCATATATTCTGACGTGCCTTAACCGATTGGGCCACAAAGGAGCGTTCGGTTAGCAAGGTCGATTTTACTTATTTTTTAAACACAATTCTCCATGATTTTCTCTCATTCATTCACATCTGCTCAATGCATATCCAAATGTAAACAAATGACGTCATACCTTATGAAATGTACAAAGTCCGACAATTATTTTAAGACATTTTTTATGCGTCCAGGCTTTTACAATATATCACTGTTCTTGGTAGATTTTCTTTTGTCACAATGAAGGATAGTCAACGACAAAGATGATGGAGAGAAAAAGTAAAAGAATACAGATTCATCTGGCAAGATTGAAAAAATATTCTTTCAAAAAAAAATGGAAAATTCTTTCAAAAGATTTTGAAAATACCAGTATCTCTCGTTTCATGCGTAGACGTGGCAACGTTAATAAAAGCCAGTCCGATGAAATCCTAACGGATGAGACTGGTCACAAAAACATTTTTTTTTACTATCATGCATCCTTTCCTATTACTACAAACACCATTTTTAGCGAGAGTATGCATTTGATTTGACATCCCTAATAGAATTATTTTGCGCTGATGGTTAATAATTTCACTTTATAGGAAAGATAAAACACAGAGATAGCAAGCTAACCCCCATGTACTCACTAAAAATAAAGTTCCTATAAATAATACTATATATATCATATGCCAACTGTCAATATACCACATAACATCCTTGAGCGCTTAGCCAGGGAGTGAGTAGAATGGAGGTCAACGTGTTTTAGTGGACTCAGCAGTTTTCAATCTCCTTGTCAGAATCGTTTTCAAGATGCGAGAGCAAGATCTAAAAGGTCATCCAATCTAAATGATCTCATCCCACAATCCTCAGTCTTGATCCATATGTGCCCTCATTTGAAAATCACTAGCGGGGCTAAAATGCCACTTAAGATTATCGCACAAAATTTCATAACTGAAACAAGTAAGCTGTCAGATCCTCATGCGTCGAAACCGACGGGAGAGTCCATTATATATATATATATATATATATATATATATATATATATTATGAAATGGACCATGTCCGACAATTCGGAGGACGAATAATTTCTGTGAAAATTTCTCGGACATTCAGGCCGGTAAATGTTGTTTAATACTGTTTATTATAAACAGAGCATTTACTTAATTATTTGTATCTATAAAAAGAATGTATAAACATAAAAATGTCTCTTTACCACTATCACCAAATTCAAAAACCATCTTTTTTATCAAGTAAGCCATTGTCCTACGGGACTAATATAGCTATGTTAATTTACATCCACATTTTTTATTGCCAGTAGAATTTTCTGTGCGCTATTATTCACAATGATGAAAGATTTTAAGCTGATGCTTATATATATATATATATATATATATATATATATATATATCTGTAAAAAGAAAATATTAATACAGAATCATGTAGTAGGTATATATAAAACAAACTGTCACAAATGCTCCTTACATTATACTGGGGAAACCTGTAGAAATAAAAAAAAATAAAAAAGCTATAAACAAAAGAAGCATCGTATACATATGAAAATATCAAATGTTTTAGTAATATATAGAAATATGTTCAACTACAAATTCGGTTTAAACAATGCTACACTTATTAAAAAGAGAAAATCATTTACATAGAGGGAATGTTCTTTAGAGTGACGCTGTCGAATGTTGCTAAAATGTAAATCAGATCTTTTCAAATATTTCCTTTCGTAAAAGATATACTCTTTTCCAAAGCTAATATACATGGAAACAATTTTTATTTAAATTAAAAGAAAACGTCCTGGTCATTTTTCAATTGTTTCGAATAATTTACCAAATTACAACAAATAATAATCTCCTTAACTTTTTAAAAAAAAAATCTAAAACAACAATAAGAACATTTACTTACATTTTATTTTTTTTATTAGGTCATAAATTATATTATTTTGTGTCCTTCATATATTATCTTGACTTTCACAGTTACACTTAAAGCTGCGTTAATAAACGCGGATTTCCCCAAATCGATAGTCGTATAGCGTCGGCTTCCCACGAAAACTAGAGCTACAACTGCGCCACGACGCAGTCTACACATCTTCATTCTATCAGGAGAGTAGGTTTGGTTTGGTTTGGTTTGGTTTGTTTTACGGCATGCCAATCTCAATGGATCATTGAATGTCGACAATTTTTTTTTTCCTGGTAATATTTTTGTTTTGTCAAAAATCTATTTCTATTTGTTTCTAAAAAATGTATAGCTGGAAATATTACTTTTCTAAAAAATGTATAGCTGGTAATATTATTTTTCCAAAACATATAGCTGATAATATTATTTTTTCAAAAACGTATAACTGGTAATATTATTTTTTTTCAAAAACGTACAGCTGGCACAATTATTTTTTCAAAAATATATTATCAGAGGCATTACTGCTGGACGTAGTCTATAGTCTTATCCAGGACGCGGATGAAGTTTATCGTCATGCCCAGGACGCGGATGTAGTTTATCGTCATACCCAGGACGCGGATGTAGTTTATCGTCATGCTCAGGACGCGGTTGTAGTTTATCGACATGCTCAGGACGCGGATGTAGTTTATCGTCATACCCAGGACGCGGATGTAGTTTATCGTCATACCCAGGAAGCAGATGTAGTTTTCATCATATCCAGGACGCGGATGAAGTTTATCGTCATACCCAGGACGCGGTTGTAGTTTATCGTCATGCTCAGGACGCGGATGTAGTTTATCGTTATGCCCAGGACGCGGATGTAGTTTATCATCATACCCAGGACGCGGATGTAGTTTATCATTATACCCAGGACCCGGATGTAGTTTATCGTCATACCCAGAACGCGGATGCAGTTTATCGTCTTACCCAGGACGCGGATGTAGTTTATCGTCATACCCAGGACGCGGATGTAGTTTATCGTCATACCCAGGACGCCAGGAGAGTAGGGGAACGGATCAAAAGATATTAGGTGCCAACTTACGAGTACTTTAAAAATTTTCAGTTAACCAATCACACATTGTGACTAACGCAGGGATAGGGATATTTTTCAGCGTCTTTAAATTTAATTTAAATTTATAATATCTTTTGAAAAAGAACGATAAGTTTTAATGCTATTTATAAATACTTGTAAAATAAAATCCTTACATTTGCCTTGATACAAGTCCATCAGAGGACGAATAGTGTAGACAACGAAAAAAGATATCTCTTTGTGTTATCTTGTTGAGGTTCTGTTCACCAATAATACCACCCGGAAAGACTCCAGGTCGCTTAAGATCGCCTGGCTATGTAAATCAAATAAATCTGGTGAGAAGCAAACGCGGTTCAAATTGCCCAAACTTCTGCGTTTTTTCTTTTTTTTTTTTTTAACAGTAAGGTTAACCCTGTACAAGGCCCAGGGGCCACTCGAGGTAGAGGGTTACGTTAAGGGGTAGTTTATATGGATAGGAGGGAAATATATTTGCTTCTAGATTTAAACAGATTAAGAATACTGTGATCGAGAAAACATCCTCATGGGAATCAGTACCCTATTTTCGGCCTGATCTGGCTCTTATAAAGATAGAAGATAACAGAAGAGGCCTCAGGTACTTACTTGAGCGCTACAATCCTCTTATACATGACAAAGAAAGAGAAGGAAAAACTTAACGGTAGAGGAAAAATGTGGGCGAAATGTAGGGTAATTTCTAAACTTAGGTATGGCACAAGGCCGACATTTGGGTGTGCATCGTGAGGATCGAAATCACTGTTCAGTTTTAATTGATCTTGCGAGACAGGCTTTCTAACCATGGCATCCCGTCGAAGTATCCAAATGATTCCCTAAGCATAGCATTGATGTGGGCGAAATATAGAGTAATTTCTAAACGTAGGTATGGCACAAGGCCGACATTTGGGTGTACTCCGTGAGGATCGAACTCACTGTTCAGTTTTAATTGATCTAGCGAGACAGGCTTGCTAACCATGGCATCCCGTCGAAGTATCCAAATGATTCCAATGTGGGCGAAATCTAGGATAATTTCTAAGCGTAGATATGGCTCAAGGCCAAAAGTTGGGTGTACCGCGTGACTATCGAACTCATAGTTCATTCTTAATTGATCTAAAGAGACAAGCTTACTAACAATGGCACCTCGACAAAGTGCCGAGCTTGTAATATAATAGCAAAATAAATAGGAATCAATTTCGAGAAATTTAAATAAATAAAAAGAAGGTTAAAGTGAAAATCAGTTCGAAAAACAGACCCACCATAATAAAAGAAACATTGATGCAATGCTACCTCCTGCATTGTCACAAATGTTCACGTGACAAATGACGTGACAAAATAAGACCCGCGGCGTACGGAGGTCGAGGGGGGGGGTTAAAACGATGTGAAACATCGGGTGGGAAGTAAGAAGAAATTGAAAGAAATAACAAGGAGAGATTAGGCGTATATTCTTTTTCCTTTGTTTCAATCGACTATATCATTTCTTCAATGGTTGATCGCGATACTGACGTGAAACAGGTTTATTGATCTTGACTTGTGGCTCGAGTATATGTCACCATAACCTTCACATGAAATTCAACATTATTTACATTAATTTTTTATAGATACTGATATTTAAGTAAATGCTCTGTTTATAACAAACAGTATTAACTACATTTACCGGTCTGAATATCCGAGAATGTACAGAGGAAAAAGCAGTAATTTCACTTTGCTAACCAGAGGCTTCCTCTTTAGCTAAATGGTATACCACGTCAGGCTATATGACGGTTCCGTGTAGGATGCAGGTTCGATTCCTGTCTGAGGATAGATATTTTCTATGAAATTTCTCGAACATTCAGGTCAATACATGTTGTTAATACTGCCTATCACAAACAGAGCATGAACTTAAATATTTGCATCTATAAAAATAATATATAAACATGAATTAAATTAAAATAATTGTCGGATTGAGTCAATTTCATAATATATATATATATATATATGCGTGTGTGTGTGTAACGGGATCTTGCCTACCACACAGACACCACATGGCTCTTGAAAATGACGAAAGTACTAGATCAATAAAATTGACCAAGCACAATTTTTATACAAATATACACCTTATTTAAACACTGGCGAGAAAAAAAGCAATAAAATTTAAATAAACAATAATTGTCGGTTATATTTAATCAAACTTCTTTAAACAATTGCATGCTTCTAAAAATATATATATATATATATATATATATATATATATATATATATATATATATAAAGAAGCATGCAATTGTTCAAACAGGTTTGATTAAATTGGATATATATTATCCATTACTCCACCGTGCCATATATATATATATATATATATATATATATATATATATTGATTGAGGAATCGCAGAGTTCGAATTCCAGCCGAATCCATTACATTCACTTGGGAAAGGTATGAATCCTCTTCCTCTCCCTCCAGCTATAGGTAAAATAGCAGGACAGACTGGGTTCTATAGCCTTGGATGGCAACTGGTCTAGGAGAAGGACAACTCTGGATTCAAAACCTGCGGAGGGTCGTTTGGGAACCCCTTGGCATTCGGTGCACCAGGTCTCTGTATTCATCTCTTCAAAAAGTGTGGATGGTCCTGCACGAGGCCTTCGCCACTATAATCAAATCTCTTGTGCCGGTGTCGGGCTGTCGGTTTCCTAGAAACTGATCTGCTTGACCCTCATACGTCGAATCTCGATATATATATATATGTATGTGTATGTGTGTGTGTGTGTGTGTGTGTGTGTGTGTGTAGGATTAGTGTATATGGAATAAATTCCAATAACCAACAAATACTATTCTTAAAAGAGTAGAGCAAATATAATTATTTATTCGAAAATGATAACATAAATATGTTATAAAATCACTACAAAAATAACCATTTTGTTTCAACACTTCTGATGTCTTATCAAGTGATAGTGTTGAATGTAGATTCTACATTCAACACCATATATATACCATATTATACATATATATATATATATATATATATATATATATATATATATATATATAAGCATCAACTTAAAATCTTTCATCATTGCGAATAATAGAGCAGGGAAAGTTTTATTTGCAATAAAAAATGTGGGTGTAAATTAACATACCTATATTGGTCCCGTGGGACAATGTCTTAGTTGATAGAAAACGATGTTTTTTAATTTGGTGATAGAGGCAGTGAGTTGTGTAATTATACGAACAGAAAAAAAATTAGATAAAAAACTTCCTCGCACTAGCATGTCAGTCGTTTTTAATGTAATTTTATAAAAGAGGGATTGCTGCCTAAACACGCAATATACATATATATATATATATATATATATATATATATATATATATATATATATATATATAGGTAATAAATTTGGGTATGTCATCCCGACACTGTTATAAGTTACTGACATTTGGAAAAAGGTTTGTGAAAATATGTCCCGAAAATAATATCCGATAATGCATTTCGCTCGTCCTGGATAAGACGTTAAACTCCTGGGCAAGGCCTCTGATCAGAAGTTTTTGAGGAGCGCAGAACCACCTCCTTATTGCTGGTGTTCCCAGGTCCACTCTGACCCGGGGTGGTAGTATCTGTTAGGGTCCCAGCCATGGGCAAATAGTTAACTATTACCAGCAATACGTTTTTGAAAAAAATTAATTATTACCAGCAATACAATTTTGAAGGAAATATATTACCAGAAACAGATTTTTCACAAAACAAAATATTACCAGCAATAAAAAATATTTGTCAGCATTAAATAACCCATTGAGGTTGATATGCCGTAAAACAAAATAAACTAATCTAAACCAAATAATACATACTCTATTCATACGAATCTATCCTAAAAAAATAAAGTTGTCGGCATTAAATAACCCATTGAGGTTGATATGCCGTAAAACAAAATAAACCAAACCAATCTAAACCAAAGAATACATATTCTATTCATATGAATCTATCCTAAAAATGTTGTCGGCATTAAATAACCTATTGAGGTTGATATGCCGTAAAACAAAATAAACCAAACCAATCTAAACTAAAGAATACATATTCTATTCATACGAATCTATCCTAAAAATGTTGTCGGCATTAAATAACCCATTGAGGTTGATATGCCGTAAAACAAAATAAACTAATCTAAACCAAAGAATACATACTCTATTCATATGAATCTATCCTAAAAAAAATAACGTTGTCGGCATTAAATAACCCATTGAGGTTGATATGCCGTAAAACAAAATAAACTAATCTAAACCAAAGAATACATACTCTATTCATATGAATCTATCCTAAAAAAAATAAAGTTGTCGGCATTAAATAACCCATTGAGGTTGATATGTCGTTGAACAAAATAAACCAAACCAAACTAATGCATTTCGCCTCTAACGGCTTCATCAGATTGATAACGAAAATTGTGTTATGTGTGTATGTATAAAATAATTAAATCTTATATTATTTTTTCCAACCTGTCGTTGATCGAAACTAAAAGAGAAAGAAAATGTGTGACTTTTTGAAAAATTGTTTCACATGTTTTTACATTCTCCGCTTTTAAGTGTCCGAGTTTTGAGATGGAAATTCTTTAGAATGGGTAGAAAATAATTTAAAGAATTTGTTTTATTCATGAGTTCCTCATGTCGACAGTATGTAATAAATTTGGTTATGTAATTCCGAGTAGGTTATAAGTAATTGACATTTGGAAAAACGTTCATTATATTCGTAATATATTTTTATGAACGTTTTGCCAAATGTCAGTAAATTATATATATATATATATATATATATATATATATATATATATATATATATATATATATATATATATATATATATATATATATATATATATATTAAAAATATGGACAAAGTCAGACTATTATTTTAAGACATTTTTATGTTTATACATTTTTTATAGATAATATATTTAAGTAAATGAGCTTTTTTTAAAAATAATAAACAGTATTAATAACATTTACCGGCCCGAATGTCCGAGAATATTCGTTAAAGATATTAGAAAATATTCGTTCTCCGACAGAAATCGAACCTGCATCTTATATGGAACCGTCATAAAGCCTGACGTGCTTAAACCGATCGAGCCATGGAGAAACGTTCGATAAGCAAGGTCAATTTTACTGTTTTTAAACTGTTATTAATACTGTATATTATAAAAAAAACAGCATTTACTTAAATATTTGTATCTATAAAAAGAATGTATAAACATAAAAATGTCTTAATATATATGTATATATATATATAATAGCTGGACATTCGTATTCGAAGATATCCTTCTATTAGGGTGGCTAGCCAATCCCTATTGCAGACGTTCACTCAGGCACATTTGTGTTTGCCCAGCACCTACAGAACCCATCTGTGGTTCATACTGCAACTATGCTGAACAGAACTTAGTTACATTTTCTGGAAGAGAGCGTGTTATCTAGCATGATCAACAATTTGAACAAGGCCAGCACATTCAAACCCTCGGTCACGATGACTTGTGACTTTGTGCTAGCACAGTTATTGACAGCCCCCAAGTGTTCCGTCTACCCAATTTCACTCACAAGGCTTGGGTCAACATATATATATATATATATATATATATATATATATATATATATATATATATACTTTCGTATCTGCGCTATAGTATCACCCTAGTTTCTGCTCCTTGTCTAAGTTGTGTAAAATATTGATATGATTAATAGGGGTACGGGTAGAATAAAACTATGCACAAGTTAATATTGAAGGTGTTGTTTATGTTGGGGGGTGGGGGAGAAACGCCTTGGCGTTCTTTATGAAATTCGATCAGATATAAATAAACAATACACGAGTATAATATAATTTGTTGTTGAAGGAATACAACTCACAAGAAGTAAAAAAAAAATGTAAAAAATAAAAGTTCTTCGCAATCAAATGAATTGCACGTACTCGGAAGACATCCACGATTGATTTCTAAGCATTTTTCTTTTGTTTTTTTTTGTTTACCTAGAGGTCCCGATTGAACCAATAGCTGCTTTGAATAACTTGATTAGCGATCAATATCAAAGACGGCGTATTTGATGGGATTACAAATCCAGAAAGCCGACAGGTACCTTTTATTTATTTATTTTAATTTGAATATATCGCAAAGTCTTAGGCAGAGAGATTCGATCAATAAAAGTTATATTTAAAGTTAGCAAGAGTTCGATATTATGCTACGCCAATACCTTCCTTCCTTTCTCTATTTTAGTGCAATCTGTTGTTACCACCGCAAGACTAAACGGCAACTCATTATTCACAAATCTTGACAGACGAACAGTGGCTTTTTTGGATATTTTTTTTCCTTTCCTGGGAGTTCAAATTTTGATTATATTCTTTCTGCTTCTTTCTTCCTGTTCAAACGTTGCATCGATATTTCCTGTGTGATATTCGATATTCTTTCCGTTGACTTTTGTCATAATTTAATAATAATAATAATAATATCTATTATTATTATTGTTATTATTATTATTATTATTGATTCGCTTTCTCTTCCTTTCTCACCGACTTGATTCTAGGTCAATGTCGTGTCTAGAATTCTAGCTCTAATTTCCTCGACAAAGCGTCGAGTTCATATTGGTTGCATAATTAAAATTAGAAGCTTAAAGAAATGGCGACCTGGAAATGAAATAGAGAAGACGTTGGTGAAAAAAAATAGCTGTAAATATCAGAGAGTGGGAATTCAAGGACGTCTTTAAAAAAAAAAATGGAAAACACAAGTTTAAGTTTGAATTTGAACTGTTGTGTAACGTTTTGCGCAAGACGAGATTCGTGGATAACTGAAGTCTTCATGCTGCTTGAATACGCTATCTAGCTCTCTGCCTCCGACGACACGATACGTTCTGTCTCAATATGCGACTTACCGTAAGGTCTCCGCCGAAATAGACGGGTAATTGTTACGATTCTCCAGCAGTATGCGGCTTACCGTTAGGATTCTGCACAGATTTGCGGAATGTTGTTAAGATTCTACGCATTACGTTTTATACCGTTAGCTTCCTACTGTCATATGCGGCCTGTTGCAAAGATTCCATTACAGTATATTCCGTTTCCAGTGAAATATGATGAACCGCCGATTCTCCAGCAGTATGCGGCTTGACGTTAGGTTCCTGCAGGATGAATTCTCTGGCCACTCGTATCCGAGGATGCTCGTTTACTAAGACAGCTAGCCAATCCTTCAGTCGCATTTGTGTTTTTTTAACTCCCACAGAGCCCAGCTGAAGTTCGTACTGCAACAATGCTGTGTGGACCTTAGTAACAGTTTCTGGGAGAGAGTGCGTCGTCTATTGTGATCAACAGTCTAGACAAGGTCAGTATGCTCAATCCCTCGGTCACGATGACTTATGACTTCGTGCAAACACGACCAATTTCAGTCACAAACCCTGTGTTAAATTGTCGTATGGTCTTCAGGCACTTTCCAATGGTACCACACGCTGGGACCGATAATGTCAAGAAGTCAGTCACCTGTCTGACAAATCGAGCATGGGTGAGATTTGAACCTGAGACTCATGATCACAATGCGAACGTCTTGACCACTCGGCTGAATGCTATGGAATTTGTACTAATGTTGCATATATTCTAGTGTTAGCTTTCTCTTAAACTATATGAACTATACTTTACTGTGGTTTACTGCAACATATGTTAGAAATTTTCATGACGGTCGTCTTCGATTATAGAATCCAGAGGTTGGCAGTGAATATTTCGGAGACAGTAGGAAAGCCTAGTGCAGGTTCGCAGTGGATATCACAGCAGAGCATAGTTCTTCCTTCTGTCGTGTTCGCCTGACAAGTTGGCTCTGATCCTTCCGGTAGGAAAAACAAAGATGGCCGCCTTTATACACGACGGATACAGTGTTCTGCGGCTCCTGATTGGTTAATCTTCTATTGGTAGACTATAAAGGGAAATAAGTCATTTTGACTCGCTCACTAGTTATATACGTTATACACTCAAAAAACCGTAACAGCATATGGCAACATATGGCTTACCATTAGGTTTTACCGCAAAGTGATTAACCGTTAGGTGGCCACCGATAGCTTCCGTTGCAATATGTGGTCCACTTTTATGATGTGGGTTATTGTGTGCTATGCAGCTCGATTTATATCATGGTATGCGTTCTACCATCAGATTACTATTGTTATGTGCGGTATAACTTTTATGATCTAATGCAGTATGAGTTCTGCCCGTACAATCCCGTAAATGGTGCGCCATACTATTAGATTTCTATTAAAGTAAAATTGTTACTACTGCAGTATGTGGTCTATCGTTAGAATCTCGTACAATACCCGGTATACCGTTAGGTTTCTAATGTCTTACCATTAGAATTTCGTACAATACCCGGTATACCGTTAGGTTTCTACTGCAGTATGTGGCTTACCATTAGAATTTCGTACGATACATGGTATACCGTTAGGTTTCTACTGCTGTATGTGGCTTACCATTAGAATTTCGTACGATACATGGTATACCGTTAGGTTTCTACTGCTGTATGGCTTACCATTAGAATTTTACATGGTATTAAATTTCGTACCATTACCCGGTATACCGTTACCGGTTTCTACTGCAGTATGTGGCTTACCATTAAATTTCGTACGATACATGGTATACCGTTAGGTTTCTACTGCTGTATGTGGCTTACCATTAGAATTTCGTACGATACATGGTATACCGTTAGGTTTCTACTGCTGTATGTGGCTTACCATTAGAATTTCGTACAATACCCGGTATACCGTTAGGTTTCTACTGCAGTATGTGGCTTACCATTAGAATTTCGTACAATACCCGGTATACCGTTAGGTTTCTACTGCAGTATGTGGCTTACCATTAGAATTTCGTACGATACATGGTATACCGTTAGGTTTCTACTGCTGTATGTGGCTTACCATTAGAATTTCGTACAATACCCGGTATACCGTTAGGTTTCTACTGCAGTATGTGGTCTTCCGTTAAATTTCGTACGATATCCGGTATACTGTTAAGTACCTAACAAAGCCTCGTTTGTTCTACCAACAACAGCTCGTGTTTTTTTTTCTCGGTATACTGTTAGATTTCTAATGACATATGCGAAACGCCGTTAAGATTCTCCATCACTATGCGGCTTAACGTTAGGTTTCTGCAGAGATTTGCAGGCTGTTGCTAAGATTCAACGCATTATGCTTTATACCGTTAACTTCCGATAGACGTATACGGCCTGTGGTAGACATTGCAGTATCTTCCGTTTCTAATGAAATATGCGAACCGCCGATTCTCCAGCAGTATGTGGCTTAAATTGTGGGTTCAATTTAAGTTGAGATTATCTCCAGATGAGTAAAATTCCCAACCTTTCAAGTCGAATTGGAAATTATTTCAAGAGAAAGTAAGATTAAAAGGTAATAAAAATTTTCTTTCCTTCCATTAGAACTCTCTCTCTCTCTATCTCTCTCTCTCTCTCTCTCTCTCTCTCTCTATATATATATATATATATATATATATATGAATAAAAGACAGACCACGTTAAGATTCCATGTAATAAGCTATTTCACCATAACCCCTTTAACAGGGTTCTGGATCATCAGACTTTACTTCCAAATGCTGAAATGAAAAATGAAAAGAAATTCACACGTTTTTTACGGACCTCATCAAGTATACGTAAAGTTAACGAAGTGAGGAAGTGAGGTGGGAGAGAGGATATGAGTGTGTCATATGTATCATTTTAGTTTCCAATTTTAACCCCAGTGTGTCGGCTAGATGTTGCTCAAATTTAACGCGTCTCGTCTCTAGATATAGATGGCTAAGGGGTGAATGATAAGAACGACATTAAAGGAAGAAGTTACAACAACCCCAATAAATTACTCGACAGGTTTCATTCCAATTCTTAGACGCTGTTAATTCGCGTTACTTTAATGTGCATATTTGGGAGGTTAAGGTTTGATAAATATCTAAATGTTAAAACAATATACGAAGAAATTAATTTGAAATTCGGTGGAGTTTTGGGTATTTTCTATGAAACAGTCGATTGGAAAAATCCATACACAGAACATTGAAAGAGCATATATATATATATATATATATATATAACAGATTTCTAGTACTGCCAAGTCTAGTCAGACATTTGAGGTATAAAAAATATGGGATCATATTAAATATAAGATACAACAATATCAACGTTTAAAACATAAAATGTAAGGTACCTTTCGACCGACACATTTTCAAACACAAGCGTCGGTAATCTAAAACGGAGTACTAACAAGAAATTTTTTTATTAATACCGTAATAAAACAGGATGGCAAGGGAGGAAAAAAATTATTTTATCTCAAATCATGTAACCGTTCCCGTTTTTATATATATATAATATATTTATATATATATATATATATATATATATATATATATATATAAACATACACACATGTATACATATATATGCATACAACTATATCCTACACATATATTCATACATGCAACATATATAAATTCGTAAATACATATATATATATATATATATACAAATATACATGCAATCCCATATACATGAATCGATATATATACACATATACCTATCTAAATTTACGAATACACATATACATATTTACACACGCGCCCACATATATATGTATATATACACATATACACATGTATATACATATACATAAATTTACCTATCCATATGCAAGTCCATATACACATTTATATACATACAATTATGCACCCGCAAACATGTGTGCATACAATCATCCTTATTTCTAATAATTTACCTTCTAATATTTACCATCGTATATAGTTTTTTGTTTATGTGGAGTGAGTTAAATTGATATAATTTCTATGTCTGTATTTAAAGATCATCTCATTATGTTGGTTTAGTAATTTATCAGGATTTTTATGCTTTATCATTAGGATCTTCTCTTTAATACACAGGTCACATCGGTCTCTGGAATATATTGGAGATCGAGCCCTATATATATATATATATATATATATATATATATATATATATTATACCAGAAACCAAAGTATTGCTCATTTTTTTATTAAATAATTACGAGCGATATGAAAAGCAAATAGAATGTTTACTCAAGTCATTAAATATAGCATTTTTTATAGTCTTGAGGAATGATTGCTAGAAATTAATTTGTTTACCTTTCGACTCCGAAAATAAAGTTTACAGAGGTGATCATACAATAAATCCGAACGAGAGAAGTGCAACGCTTAAAAGCTTAACTGACCTTAGCTGGTCTCGAAAGCTTTCTGTGGCTGAGTTGTAAAGGCTGTTCCAATAACTTCAAACTGAATTCAATATAAAATCAGTCCAATTTAATGGAACACCCTTTATAAAGCTCATCAGGTGAGATGGTGGATTTAATTACAAGGAGGACGCAGATTCGATATCTGACGGCTGTCACAATTTCTTTATTGAAACTCGTAGTACGGTTCCCATATAACAAGATTATACTGTAAAAAAAAAAAATAATTAAAAAAAAATCAGGGCGTCTGCTCATACACGTGTATCCAATAAATACAACGTCTGAAGTAATCTCTTGATTAAAACATTTAATAAACACCAGTATCTCAGAGGATTCGGTGTTATAGATTCTGAATTTCAGCAAAATAAAAGAAAAAATTCATGGAATAAAAATAAATGATAAAAATCCAAGTGCAATTCAAGAAATTATTAGAAAAACAATCAAGTCAATATCTGAAGATTATACAAAAGGCAAAGAATATATTTTCGCCAGAAACCAAAATATTGTTCATTTTTTTTTTCATTTTTTTATAACAGATTGATTTTATTTTTTTTTATTTTTTTTTTTTTTTAGATATCTTTATTTTTTTCTTCTTTATATTTTTGCAGATAACATTTCGAACAAAACATAAATGGAGTTTAATGTGCGGTAGCGGTGAGGGGGGGAAAACAATGGCGGCGGCGAGCGCGCGGGCGGGCGGGCTTTCGGTTTACGGGCGGGTGGTTGGTTGGTTGGTTGGTTGGCGCTAGGGAAAATCATTAACGAAGACGTTTCAAAAACAATGGCGCGAAATGAATCAGTCGTTTTGCCTCATCGAAAAAAAAAAAAAGGAAAGTTTATTGAAAAGAATTTGTTTGACAAAAAACTGTCAAGAAGAATTAACGCCAAGATGAATAGATTTTATTCAACAAAAAACAAACGAACTCACACACACAGACACACAGACACAGACACACACACACACACACACACACGAAATATATATATATATATATATATATATATATATATATATATATATACCCAAATAAAAACATACCTACGTAATCGCATTTGCATATATATATATATATATATATATATATATATATATATATATATATATATATATATATATATATATATATATATATATATATATATATATATATATATATATATATATATATATATATATATATATATATATATATATATATATATATATATATATATATATATATATATATATATATATATATATATATATATATATATATATATATATATATATATATATATATATATATATATATATATATATATATATATATATATATATATATATATATATATATATATATATATATATATATATATATATATATATATATATATATATATATATATATATATATATATATACATATATATATTTAATCGTGTTTAACACACACACACATATATATATATATATATATATATATATATATATATATATGGGTTCTGAATGTGTCTGATCGTTTTTATGCATGTACACACGCACACACACATATATGTGTGTTTCCACGTACGCGCATTTATATCCGCACAAAATATATATATGCTAGTGTGTACAAACGCGAGTGCACAGAAATAAACAAACCTATATATATATATATATATATATATATATATATATATATATATATATATATATATATATATATATATATATATATATATATATTTTTATATATATATATATATATGTTATATATTTAGAAAAAGATAGATAGATAGATAGATAGATAGATAGATAGATAGATACATACAAGTATGCTCAAATTATGTAAAACAGTGACAAGTTTAATAGAAATATATATAGACTAGCCCGCTCAAATTCTCTGTCACGCTGACTTGTGTCTTCGTGCTAGCACAAGCAACGACGGCTTCACACACGCTCACAAATATATAACTCTGCACCCTGGATTCTCTCCAATATCTCCTTTCCTGAAAGAATTACCCCTTTCCGAAGCCAAAAATAGATAACCATAAAATATATAAAAAAATATTAAAAGAAATCTGTTCAATCGATGACTGCGTGGATGACTTCCACATATACTGAACAGACACACGACCCAGTCAACAAACCCGTTGGTTGAAATGATCCGGTCACTTGACCCAAAGAGTTTCAATACCTGGCCGCAGTAGAGGTGAACAGAAGCTTGGCGAGATGAGATACTAAAGGTAAATAAATAATTCTGATATATCCAGAAAAGGTATGGCACGTGGAACTAGAACAATCTACCTCAAGAATAAAGGTTTTGCTTCGAAATTTCAACGTATATTACCTGTAGAAGGCTACAACGGCCGAAACGTCATGAATATGATATTAAAGACGAAAACAATGTAAATAGTTGCAATGCCTCATCTCAGAAGTATAGACAGGAAATCTTTATTTTGACAAAGAATCGGGTTTATTCATTCATTTCAAAAATTGTTCGTACGACTAAATGCTCCTTTCATTCTTGTTTAAACTACGATTTTTTTCGGTAGGTACAGACTTTTTCTTTAAAATAGGAAATAAATATTTTCTGAATACTAGAAGTGATGTGACGTGAATGTCTAAACTAATCGAAACAGAATTGAAAGTTAGACTGTTAAACAGATTTTATTGAAAGATAGATAGCTAAGTAGATATATAGCCATGAATGTACATAGATAGATACATGCATACATACAAAGATAAATAATGAACAGGCTTAAATAGCTAAGTATTGAACATAGCTAGATAGCTAGATAGATAGATGTAACGAAATGGAGAGATTGATTTACTGGGATAGATAACTAGATAGATATTATGGGCCATGAGAACTGATAGATAGATAGATAGATAGATAGATAGATAGATAGATAGATAGATAGATGGAACGAAATGAAGAGATTGATTTACTGAGATAGATAACTAGATAGATATTATGGGCCATGAGAACTCATAGATAGATAGATAGATAGATAGATAGATAGATAGATAGATAGAAAGTTTGAAAGATATAAACAAAGTGAGATAGATAGATCGATGGAGTGATATGAACAAATGAGACAGATAGATCGATAGATAAATATGGACGAAATGAGATAGCTAGATCGATAGATAGCTGTGAATAAACTGAGATAGATCGATAGATTTGAACAAATTGAGATAGATTGATAGATAGATAGATAGATATAAATAATATAAATAAAATAGATAGATAGATAGATAGATAGATAGATGAGATTGATAGATAGAGATAGATATTTACTAAGATAGATAATTGGTAGATGTCATGGAACTAATATATATATATATATATATATATATATATATATAGAGAGAGAGAGAGAGAGAGAGAGAGAGGGAGATAGATTGATAGATAGATATAAATAAAATGAGATAGATAGATAGATAGATAGATAGATAGATAGATAGATAGATAGATAGAAAATGAGATTGATTTACTAAGATAGATAATTAGATAGATGTAATGGTCCATGAGAACTAATAGATAGATAGATAGATAGATAAATAGATAGATAGATATGAACAGACTGAGATAGATAGATAGATAGATAGATGAGATAGAATAGATAGATAGATAGATAGATAGATAGATAGATAGATAGATAGATATGAACAGACTGAGATAGATATATAGATAGATAGAATAGATAGGGATGAAGAAAATGAGATAGATAGATAGATAGATAGATAGATAGATAGATAGATAGATAGATAGATATGAACAGACTGAGATAGATATATAGATAGATAGAATAGATAGGGATGAAGAAAGTGAGATAGATAGATAGATAGATAGATAGATAGATAGATAGATAGATATGAACAAAGTGAATAGATAACTAGATAGATATGATGGGCCATGAAAACTAATAGATAGATAGATAGATAGATAGATAGATAGATAGATAGATCTGATGATACATAGTGGTAAACAAACAGGCAAAAAGCCTAAGACCAGTGAAGTGGGAGAGGCCATTACTCTTTCCCTAAATGTCAGGCGTTCATCAAACCTCGCTCGGGCCAATCATTTGTTCTTCTCCCTTGGTGTTTCCCTACATTCGGTGACTATTTTGATTGGATACCCGTGATAAAAATTGTTTTCCCTTCACCATTTTTTCATGTCTTTTTGTTTTGTTTTTGCCTCTTCTTTTTCATTAATCGTTTGCCTCTCAATATTGTCCACGTTTGTTTTCACAAGATCAGGGCGCAAATTGACTTCTTCGAAAAATCGCATCGCTTTGTGATGACTGCAAGCGATGGGCCGAGAAAGTCTAAACAAATCGAAATGGAATTGAAGGGTTTGGGAGGCGAGAAGTGGGGGAAAACGATTCGGTTGGGCAACGAAAGAGAAATTCCGCGCTGGTTTGGGGGAGAATGCCGGTAGATTTTAGCGATAGGTAGTTAGCTTGTTAGATAAATAAATACATATAAAAAGACCGAGATTAGATAGATAGATAGATATTTTATATATTAGATAGATAGATAGATAGATAGATAGATAGATAGATAGATAGATAGATATGAAGAGACTAGGATAGATAGATAGATAGATAGATAGATAGATAGATAGATAGATAGATAGATAGATAGATAGATATGAAGAGACTAGGATAGATAGATAGATAGATAGATAGATAGATAGATAGATGAAGAGACTGGGATAGATAGAAGATAGATAGATGATAGGAATGAAGAGACTGGGATAGATAGATAGATAGATAGATAGATAGATGATGATAGATATATAGATAGATAGATAGATAGATATTAGGTTGGTACAAAAATAATGACGTAATAATGTCGTTTTTGACGTATTTTTTAACGTCAAAAACGACATTATTACGTCATTATTTTTTTGCACCAACCTGATAGATAGATACTGAACAGACTCAGATAGTTAAGTAATGGACAGATATTATATATATATATATATATATATATATATATATATATATATATATAGAGAGAGAGAGAGAGAGAGAGAGATAATGAGCAGACTTAGATAGTTAATTAATGAACAGACTTAGATAGATAGATAGATAGATAGATAGATAGATAGATAGATACTGAACAGAATCAAGTAATGAACAGAAGTAGATAGTGACTAGGTTTCGATAGATAGATAGGTACATAGATAGATAGAGAAAGAGATAAAGATAATAAACATAGTTAAATATTGAACAGACTTAGATAGATAGATAGATAGATAAATAGATAGATAGATAGATAGATAGATTATAAACAGATATAGATTGATGGATATGAATATTCTAAGATAGGTAGATAGATATTAATACACTGAAATACATAGATAAAATATCCATCGAAGTTAATTCTCCTACAAATTTCCCCTTCGATTCTCCTGCAAAACAGATTATCGCCCACCTTGTCAAATATGTTTTGAAACCTCACCAAAGTAATTGAAAGGCCGTCTTTGGTTTCTGTAGTAATCCAAAAGAAAAATTCTGGTTCGTCATTATGAAAGTAATTAACAAAACGAAATAATTTTAATGTGATATTCAGGCCCAAGAATATCTGCTCGAAGACGCCTAAGGAATAAGTGGCACCATTCATGGGGATATGTCAGGCCAAGTTTGCAGTGATCGGGGAAGCATCCTCTTTGGATTCCGTTCCAAAAAGCATCGTTTCCTGGGAAGAAGCTACTCAAGTAGAACTTACATCACATGAATGGAATATGAAGAGATTGATGTTGGTCCGATTCGTGGCATGCTGAGTCTTAGACGTGAAGGTTAAAATTGGCGGGACTAAGAGACATAGTTCGCCTGATCACTTTCCATGGAAATAGCGATAGAGCTGCGAGAGGCTTTAAACGTTTCGTCTGTGAGAAAAGGGGTTGTAGGGTGGAAGATACAAGGAGACGGAGATGCTTTTTTTGAGTCGATGGAGACGGTAAAGTGAAGAGTGGGCAGCTCCTATATATATATCGCAACAGTACTCCATGATATGTCCCTTGTAAAGGTATATTTTAGCAGGAGGTGCCAGGTACTTAGAGAATGAGGCGATATATATATATATATATATATATATATATATATATATATATATATATATATATATATATATATATCGATTAAATAAACGGTTTTACCCCCTGTTGTCCGAGTTTCTCTCTAGCCCTCCCCCTTTTTTGTTGTTTTATCTATATTTGAAGAAATGGTTCTCACCCCACCTCGTTGTTTGTTCTTTTTTGGTGGGGTCATGTGGTTATGATTTTTTGTTTATTGAGTATAAGTATTCCGTTCTTTGTTACCTTTTTAGCCAGCCTTCCCTGACGATCTGCTTAGGTGAAACCTTCGTAGCTTTGTCTGGCTTTCTAGGTTTAACTATATATATATATATATATATTACCTATTTAGCCAGGCTTCCCTGACGATCCGCTTAGGTGAAACCGTGGTAGGTTGTCTGGCTCTCTAGGTTTAACTTGGGCTGCTCTACTCACTGTATTGAGCGCTATATTTAGATATTTTGCTTATTCGTATCGTTTTTTTTTCTTTGGACTTTCGACTTGCATGCTAGACGATTATTTTCAGCTAACATAGATGTTTTTGGTTCTTTCTTTGTTAAATCTGTTTTTCCATTTGGTATTGGTTTGATTATTTGCAAATCAAGTTTTTCTGGACGAGTATAATTTCTTATAATAACTTGTTAGATTAATACAACAACTATATATATATATATATATATATATATATATATATATATATATATATATATATATATATATATATATATATAGAGAGAGAGAGAGAGAGAGAGAGAGAGAGATGAATACAGTGAGATATGCATAAAGTCATCAAAAGAAAGATTCTACAGGTTTTTTTCAGCAAAGAATCCCTAAGAAAAGAAACATGGCTTTTGCAAATATTACACATGATTGGCAGAGATTGTCTGCTCTAACCGGATTGAAATTGAAGATTATGGAGTAAAATACATTTTAGTGATATGTTGTTAGCTCGTCAGTGAATAATAGTCTAACGTATGTACACTCAAAAAAGATATATACATATATACTCTTCTCTGTGTGTATATATACTCACGCTTACGTAGCTTATCTATAAAGAGAGAGAAAAAGAATGAAGCTGGGATGTTATTATGCTGACATGATTAAACAGCACTATAATAAAAAAAAAGTTGCCCCATTAAATAGAAAATATCTAGAGGGGACTCTGATTAATATACTTCCATCGATAAATACGCGTCAGACGCGCTTGTTTAATTTTCTTTCTTCTTTAGGGTGTTGGCAATCATGGCTCTCCGCAAAGTCCTGTGCTTTCAGGTCTCAATAAATTTTGTCATTTTTGCGTTATTTCCAAAATCTACTCTGCTATCTATTCACTCAAGGTTGACCGACGGCATTTTCTGAAATGGAATTAATATATACAGACAGACAGATATACAAAGATAAAAAAAATATATAAGAAATAAAAAATTACAAGATGAAACAATAGCAAAAATAAATTGACCTAGAATTTTTGCACCACGTACTTGATATTAAAATATCTGATCCGACCTGCAACTTTCGGATAATAACTGTTACATTGCTGTATTTATTGAGCAATTTAGTTCACGCCACATTGACTGAAAAACCTAACAGTACAAAAGAATTCTCCTATTACCATATTAGTACAAAAACGCACAATCTTAAAATTTAAAAAATCAACCTCAGCGTTGTGACCGCACGCTCCCAAAAAAAATTTCTTACAATTAACAATAACACATTCCTAAAAACATTTTTCGGATGACATCTATTCTTTCGTTGTCCTGTTATTACCAGGATGCAAAAAACAAATCTATTTCTATATCTGATGATGTCTGTATGCACAGATGAAAGCTTGTAAAAAAATTAAAAGAAGACCGCATGCAACTGGAATTTATAAACAGGGATCATAACATTCATCTACAGGTTCGGGGTTAATGTAATTTATTAAATTTGTTTGCGAAGATTGATTCTCGCCATTTATATCATTAATTTCAATATCTGTTTTTTTTTTGTATGAATGATTCATGTAATGTAAATTGAACTGCACCACATACTTGATATATATATATATATTGATAATATTAGTGGTCACAATATATATATATATATATATATATATATATATGTGTGTGTGTGTGTAAATTCTCAAGAGGATAGAATCCAGGTAGAACTCAGTGTACAGGACAGAGTAAGAATATAATATAAAAGGCTTAAACACTAATATTCCATGGTTATAATTTATTACATTGGAATCGTAATCACGATCCAGTTCATTAGACCTATAAAATTCAATTTTTTTTTTCTTGAATTTGTAGGTTTGATGAATTGCATCGTGATTACGATTCCAATGTAATAAATTATAATTACGGAATATTAGTGTTTGAGCCTTATATATATATATATATATATATATATATATATATATATATATATATATATATATATAATATTAGTGGTAAATATACATACATAGGCAAAATATATAAATACCCATACATGTATATTTTTTGAATAAAAATTCCAAGAGGAAGAATCCAGGTGGAACTCAATGTCCAATTAGATCGTATTTACGATTACAATGGATTAAATTATGACCATGGAATATTAGTGTTTAAGCCTTTTTATTATATATATATATATATATATATATATATATATATATATTAGTTAATATACATAATATCAAACGTCGATAGCAAGAGTTTCAAGATATTTTGCACTAGTATATTGCAGCAACTGCATGAAACTCCGAGTCGTGGTATCGACGTCGATATGGACTCTCCCCTCGTATTCGACGTATGAGGGTCAAGCAGCTCCGTTCCTAGGAACTGACAGCCCAGACTCCAACACATATGATTTGATTATAGTGGTGAATGAAGACTTCGTGCAGAACAAACCACACTTTTTGAAGTGTCAAATACAAAGACCTGGTGCACTACGTGCCACAAGGTCCTCCGCAGTGTTGTTCTTCTCCTAGGCCAGTTGCTATATCAAAGCTATATAACGCAGTCTGTCATACTATTTACCCATAGCTAGGGAGAGAAGAAGAGGATTCAGCACGTAAGTGAAGGTAATGGATTCGACTAGAATTCGAACTCGTCAATCCGAGCCGCTATCGTCTACTCTACTGCCGTGCACCCTCTCTGTCTCTGTCTCTCTCTCTCTCTATCTGTCTATCTGTCTGTCTGTCTGTCTCTCTCTCTCTCTGTCTGGCTCTCTTTCTCTCTCTCTCTCTCTCTCTCTCTATATATATATATATATATATATATATATATATATATAACAAAATGGCTTAAACACTAATATTCCATGGTCATAATTTATTCCATTGGAATCGTAAATACGATCCAATTCATCAGACTAACAAATTCGAAAAGAAAACAGAAAAAACAACTTCGGGAATAAAAAATAAGATTTAGTGAGAGTGTGTGTATGTCAGTGTGGGACAAATGTTAGAGTAAATGAAAGCTATAGGGAGGGGTAACAGACGAGAGAAGAACAGGAAGGTCTAAAAATGAAGTGGGGATTAAAATTTAACAGAGAGATGTTTTAAAGAAGGGAGTCAAAGACGGTTTAAGTGAGAGAAATATGAATGTTCTCGGATGTCGAATACATTAAAGATACACCGGAAAAGAGTATACATTTTGTGGTGACATAACCCACAATAGACGATCTAATCTTAAAGATCAGAAGATGAGAGAGGAAGAGGAAAAGAAAAGAAAAAAGGGTGGGGGAGATAGGTGGGATTGAGGGAACTAAAAATGAAGAGCATTTATTAAAAGGGCCGTTGTGCAATCAAGAAAATTTGAAAAAAGTAATATCGACTACAGGTTACAAATCAAATATAAACATATAAAAAAAAATTAACGATTATCTAAACTAACAAGGACCTATATTTCTATGTTCAAAAACACTTACGTATACACACATATACAACAAAAACACGGACATACAAATATATAGGCGTGTACACACATACCCATACATATACATACATACATACATACATATATATATATATATATATATATATATATATATAGATAGATAGATAGATAGATAGATACACCTAGTGAGCCAGACAAACCTACCTAGGTTTCACCTAAACTGATCGTCAGGGAAAGTTTGGCTAACGAGGCAAAGAGAAACACAGTATGATTTTAGCTATCACCTATAAATATGTGTTTCTCTTTGCCTCGTTAGCCAAACTTTCCCTGACGATCCGTTTAGGTAGGTAGGTTTGTCTGGCTCACGAGGTGTATCTAGGTCTGCTCTACGGTTGTATTGAGCTCTTTTGTTAGTTAGTTGTTTACTCGTATCGGGGTTTTTTCTTTGGGTTCAGACCTGCATCTGTGCGATTTTTTTGTCGGCAGAAGTTCATGTTTGTAGCTCTTTTTAAAACCTTTTTTCCCTCGAGATTGATTTGATTAGCAAATCAAAAATTTGAGGTTTTTTCGAAACGAGTCTAGTTATCTATATATATATATATATATATATATATATATATATATATATATATATATATAGGTGGTTTTGTGTTTGCGTTGTGGTTCTTTCTTTGGTCACATGGTATAATTTTGGCTATCGTCTATAAATATGTGTTTCCCTTTGCCTCTTTAGCCGACTTTTCCCTGACGATCCGCTTAGGTGAAACCTGGGTAGGTTTGTCTGGCTCACTAGGTGTATCTAGGTCTGCTCTACGGTTGTATTGAGCTCTTTTGTTAGTTAGTTGTTTATTCATATCGGGTTTTTTTCTTTGGGTTTCAGACCTGCATCTGTGCGAGTTTTTTTCGACAGACTTTCATGTTTGTAGCTCTTTCTTTTTTTAAAACCATTTTTTCCCTCGAGATTGATTTGATTATTCGCAAATCAAAGATTCGAGGGTTTTTCAAACAAGTATAGTTATCTATATTTGTATATATATATATATATATATATATATATATATATATATATATATATATATATATATATATATATATATATATATATATATATATATATATATATATCCATATATATAAATATAAAAGTGTACATTGAATTCAAAACTTAGAGGCGACGCGCTGTTACATGCTAGACGCAATCGTCAGGCCACGACTCGAGCATGATGAATTCGATCGTAAACAAAAATCTCAGGTTTATCACTAATTAACCATAGTTAAGGATCGGAAGCTCATGAAGTATGAAAATACAGTTCAATATATATATATGTTATTCCAGGATCATTTTCCAACTTATTCAAGATTATCTTCGCCCTCTCTAACCTTCTTACTTTCTGTCCTGGTGCAACAGTTTGCCTCACAGGTTTCACATACAATTTCATTTTCAAGTCTTTTTTCACTGCTCTTTGGACTGTCATAGCTGAAACTCCTCTCTCACATGCCAAATGTATTATGAATTGATCTATTTAGTTTTAAGTTGAAAGAATGATCGTTCTTCCTGTTGTGACCTCCTGAACCAGTTTTCCTCTCTACTGCTACATCTTTTTAAAAAAATTATTCACCGTTCTCTTGATAGATCTTGAATGGAATTTGAAGATGGAAGACAGAGAATGAATGCTGGTATCGTACTGATGGCCTGAATGATATTTATCCACTCACCATTGCTCATTTGGGAAGACAGTATGTCTGACACAAAATGAATGAATTACATTAAAAAATTAACTCAATACTAAAACGTTTTAGTGTTGACAAGCTCCACAGAATTTATCCCGAAGAGCGAAATGGCTATAAAAATGAGGCACAACTGAGTTTCATATTTATGTAATTCATTTCTATGGTCTATAATAAATATATTGAGTTCTCTTTTGTGAATCAGTTATAATATTTTATATTAATAAGATCCACTTGGATTACTTACACACGGATTTTACCCATATATATATATATATTTCCGGAGTTGTTTTTTTCTGTTTTTTTCTGTTTTTTTCTGTTTTCATTTTGAATTTGTAGGTCTGATGATTTGGATCGTATTTACGATTCCAATGGAATAAATTATGACCATGGAATATTAGTGTTTAAGCCTTTTTTTATATATATATATATATATATATATATATATATATATATATATATATGTGTGTGTGTGTGTGTGTGTGTATATATATATATATATATATATATATATATATATATATATATATATATATATATATATATGATAAGAAAGAACAGTCAGATTTATAATCCAGAGTTCTTTAAGATTTATTTAAAAAAAAAAGTGTTCGAAAAACGGCCTAATATTATTATTTATTTTATTTTTTCTGTCGAGATGGAGACATATTAAAAAATAATACATATATATATATATATATATATATATATATATATATATATATGTACAGAGAGAGAGAGAGAGAGAGAGAGAGAGAGAGAGAGGTGAGGGTGACTGAGAGATGCAGGAAAGAAGCAGACAGACATATTGTTGATTTTACAGGAATAATTCTTAGTTTATGTTGATTTTTCGCCAAAGAATAACACCGTACCATGTCGTGGAAAATTCAATATTTTGTACGCTTCCTCACTGTCCTTTTTCCCAGCTCAGCCATTTGCAATTTTGGCGCACTTCATTCGATTCCCTGGATGTCTTTTTCATTCCGCTTCCATCAAACTTGGATTGGTCAAAAAAAAAAAATCCTCTGGAAATAAAAACAAACTAAAAGCAATGATGCAAACGTCAAAGGAAAACGATTAAAAAAAATTAAAAAAAGTTTAAATCTCTCTCTTTTCGCATCTCTATCTATCCTGTCTCTTTCTTTTTCTCTCTCACGCTCTGTCACTCACTCTCTATATCTTACACCAACTCTGTCATTCTCTTTCACTCCCTGTCTCTTTCTTAATATCTCACACTCTCTCTATCTCTTAGACTCACTCTTTCTCACTCTCTATCACTTATAGTCTCTCGTTGTCTCTTTCTTTCTCTCTCTCTCTCTCTTTCATTGTCTATATCTTGCACTCCGCCTCTCTCTCTCTTTATTTCACTCACGGTCTATCACTCACGCTCTATCTCTTAAACCAACTCTTTCTCTCTCTCTCTCTCACTCTCTCAATCTCTTTCTCTTTCTGTATCTTTCTTAATCTCTATCACTCTCTCTCAGTCTCCATATCTCACTCTCACTCTCTCTTTCTGTCTCTTTCTTTATAGCTTTCATTCTCTCTCACTCTCTCTCAGTCTCCATATCTCACTCTCTCTCTTTCTGTCTCTTTCTTTATCGCTTTCATTCTCTCTCTCTCACTCTCTCTCAGTCTCCATATCTCACTCTCACTCTCTCTCTCTCTGTCTCTTTCTTTATCGCTTTTATTCTCTCTCTCACTCTCTGTCACTCTCCATCTCTCACTGTCACTCTCTCCCTCTCTCTCCCTCTTTCTTTATCGCTTTCATTCTCTCTCACTCTCCATATCTCACTCTCACTCTCTGTCTCTTTATTTATCGCTTTCATTCTCTCTCTCACTCTCTCTCAGTCTCCATCTCTCACTGTCACTCTCTCTCTCTCTGCCTCTTTCTTTATCGCTTTCACTCTCTCTCTCTCTCACTCTCTCTTAGTCTCCATCTCTCACTCTCACTCTCTCTCTCTCTTTCTTTATCGCTTTTATTCTCTCTCTCACTCTCTATATATTGCTCTACAATTCTCTCTTTCTTTATCTCTCACACTCCCTATCTCTTATTCGCACTCTTTCTATATATATATATATATTTCTTTATCTCTCTCACACTTTATCTCTTACCTTTACTCTCTCTCTCTTTCGTTATTTCTATTTGTCTCACTCTCTAATGCTTACTCTAAGTTTCTCTCTCTCTGTTTCTAATTCTCTATCTCTTACTCCCACTCTCTCTCTTTATCTCTTATTTTCACTCTCTCTGTCTCTTTCTTAATCCCACTCACTCTCTATCTCCAACTTCCTTCGCTGTCTTTACCTCTCTCTCACACACTATCTCTTACTTTCATTCTCTCTCTTGCTTTCACTCTCTCTTTATCTCTCTCATTCTCACTCTCTCTGTGTCTCTCTCTATTTTTTTTTATCTCTCACTCACTCCCTATATTTCTTTATCTATCTATCACACTCCATCTCTTGCTCTCAGTCGCTCTTTGGTTATTTCTCACACTTTATTTCTTACACTCACTCGCATCTTTCTTTCTTTATCACTCTCGCACTGTTTCTCTATCTCTTACTCTCACACTTACTTTCTCTCTCTATTTCTTTACATCTCTATCTCTTTCTCTTACTCATACTCCCCTCTCTCTCTCTCTCTTTCTTTTTCACTCTCAGTCCCATTCTCTATCTCTTACTTTCTCTCTCTTAATGAGAGTTTAAAGACAAATAGTAAAAAATACGCGGACACTTGTTGCCTGCGACGAGCAATTTGTAGCAATTACTGAAGTGGCACCCGTTGTCGTTTACGTTTGTTTTCTTTGGCGACGATGGCCGGTCGGCAATACACACATTTCACGTAACTCGATGGGTTTGAAGGAATTCCCGCCACCACTACCGCCAGCGAAACGCGCGTCTCGCATAAAAAAATGGAGGAGGGCTATGGTTAATATGAGGGAGATCGTGTATTTTATGCGCAAGCGTCAATTTCTATTTTTGTGTGCATCCTTCTATGTAAAAACCTACAGATGCACACGTCCTTCATTCAAGGATTCTATTTCTTTTCATATTGATTTTATATCTTGTTATTGCTGCCTTTTTCTTCTTCTTCTTCTTCTTCTTATTATTATTATTGTCATCATCATCATCATTCGATTTCTGCTATGGACACACTACCTACCAAGTCTGCGGAAAGACCTAAGGCAGGTCGTGGTGTGTTGTTATGGCCACATTTCATGTTAATTTTTTTTTTTTTTTTTTTTTTTTTTTTTATCTCCGATGAAGTTGCTCGCGTTACATAGACAAAGTTCTCCTTAGTGTGTGTGCTGTACTTAATAAGACAATTTTCTGTATGTCTCTTAAGCTGATAAAAAAAGGGATTCTTTCAATGTGTTGTTTTGTTCCATTTTTATAATTCCAAGTGCACCTATTACCACTGGTATTATTCTTGTTTTCAATTTCCACATTTTTTTCTATTTCAATTTCCAGGTCTTTGTATTTTTGATAGTTTTTCAAATTCCTTGGTTGCTATGTTACAATCCGCTGGACAAGCCATATCAATTAGTAGGCAAGTTTTTTTTTCTTTCTGTTTTTTTTGACAATAATGTCCGGCCTATTTGCTTCAATTTTTCTGTCTGTGTGGATGGTATAATCCCATAGAATGGTGACATCTTCTATTTCTGTAACCGGCGCTGGCCGATGTTCATACCAGTGTTTGCTTACACATTTTCCAAAGTGTTTGCACATTGTCCAGTGTAAGTATTGCCCCACTCTATCGTGACGATTTTTATATTCATTTGGGGCAAGTATAGAACATCCTGAGATTAGATGGTCTATTGTTTCTTGGTATTTGTCACAGAACCTGCATTTTGGATCCACATTATTATGTATGATATTTGCCTGAAAATTCCTAGTGAAAAGACTCTGGTCTTGCGCTAATATGTTTGGCGAGTGATGTTTTTCTGAGGTTTGAGTAACGCTTCATGGAATGCAGTCATAACAACTTTGTACTCCTCACGAGACCATTTTATTTTTTCTTTCCTTAAATTTACGGTTATGGATCTAGCTGGAGAATTTACAGGACCATCATTAGGATTATCCTGGTTATTATTATTATTATTATTATTATTATTATTATTATTATTATTATTATTATTATTACCATTATTATTATTGTTGAGTTATTAATATTACCATTATTATTATTATTATTATTATTATTATTATTGTTGTTGTTGCTGTTGTCATTACCATTATTATTATTATTATTATTATTGTTGTTATTATTATTACCATTATTATTATTATTTTTTATTGTTGTTATTGTTATTATTATTATTACCATTATTATTATTATCATTATTATTATTATTTTTTATTATTGTTGTTATTATTGTTACCATTATTATTATTATCATTATTATTATTATTTTTATTGTTGTTGTTATTATTATTATTACCATTATTATTATTATTATTATTGTTGTTGTTGTTGTTATTATTATTATTACCATTATTATTATTATTATTATTATTGTTGTTGTTGTTATTATTACCATTACTTTTATTTTTATTTTTATTGTTGTTATTATTATTACCATTATTATTATTATTATTATTGTTATTATTACTATTATTATTGTTTGTTATTATTATTATTATTACCACTACTATTATTATTAGTATTGTTGTTATTATTATTATTACCATTATTATTATTATTGTTATTGTTATTATTACCATTATTATTATTATTATTATTGTTATTATTACCATTATTATTATTATTGTTGTTATTATTTTTATTACCATTATTATTATTATTATTATTATTTTTTTATTATTATTATTATTTTTATTGTTGTTGTTATTATTATTATTACCATTACTATTATTATTATTTGTTGTTGTTATCATTATTATTACCATTACTATTATTATTATGATTGTTGTTATTATTATTATTACAATTATTATTATTATTATCTTTGATTTCTGGCGTTTTCACATTTCTTTCCGGGTCCCGCCCAGGGAGCTAAGGTTAGAAATGGCGTCATGACACTTTCCACTTACAAAAAAAAAAAAATTTTAATTACATAGATAAAGCCCTTCGTAATGTGTGGGCTGTACTTGTCAGAACAATTTTTTGTATCTCCTTGAGGCATGGACTTCCAGGAATCCCTTCAATTTGTCTACTGCAATCTTTTCCAACCAGTCCTAGGGCTCCCAACTACAGGATTGTTGATGTTCCCATATGCCACATTTTCGAGATTTCTATTTCAAGGTCCTTGTACTTTGACAACTTTTTGAATATCTTCAAAGATATATTGCAGTCAGCAGGGACTGCCATATCCACAAGGAGGCACCGTTTTTGTTTGTGGTCTTTAATAACAATATCTGGCCAGTTGGCCTTGATTGTTCTGTCAGTGTGTATTGTGTAGTCCCATAGGATTGTAACAGGTCCTATCTCCGTAACCGGGTCTGGGTGGTGTTCATACCAGTTTCTTCCCGTAGAAGTTGCAGATTTTCCAGTGCAGATATTGGCCCATTCTGTCATGTCGGGTTTTATATTCAGTGGGTGCCAACACCGTACAACCTGATACAAGATGATTAATCGTTTCTGGATATTTATCACAGAATCTGCATTTTGGGCTGACACAATATTTTAGTATATGTGCTTGATAATTCCTAGTTAGCAAGCATTAGTCCTGCGCAACAAGGATAAAACCTTCAGTTTCCGCTTTCAACCCTGCACTACGTAGCCACTGATGGGTACGGGTTTTGTCTACGTCAGCTTGTTTGGTACGGGCAGAGTATTGGCCATGAAGCGGTTTATCTTGCCATCGCTTCTGTAGCTGGTCGGTTGCATTCGTCTTTGCTGTCTTTTTTAGGTATTTTGCAGTTTCAGCCGGTGTATTGTGCTGTAGTTGCATCTCTACGCCCATTTGAAACTCCATTTTGAATTTGTTGGCTTCTTTCATTACGGAGTAGAGACGCTTACTACTTTCATGTTCCTTGACGCATACCATCATCCAGTCTTCTGTAGTTTCCAAATATCTTTGGAGGCCAATTGTTGTAGTTTTGTAGGACAGTTCTAGTTGAACTAATCCTCTGCCTACTTCGGATCTGGGCACATACAAACGGTCGACATCAGCTTTGGGGTGATGCATGCGATAGCAAGTGAGTAGCTTTCTCGTTTTGGCATCCATTCGCTTAATTTCAACTATGGTCCAGTTAAGGACATTAAAGCTGTATTGCACCACAGGGACAGCCAATGTGTTTATGACTGATATCCTGTTTTTTGAGTTCAGTATTTAGTACCAGACATACACGCCTGTAGTATTCTTTTCTTGTTTTTTCCTTCATTTGGGGGTGTTGTATGCCATCTCCCTCGCTAATTCCTAGGTACTTATAAGCTTCACCATGCTCCAGTTCCTTAATCTTTGTGACAAAATCTAAATCTATTAAGGGTGTTTCTGTAATTCTACCTTTCTTGAAAGTTACTTTTGCACATTTATCTAATCCGAAGTTCATACCTATGTCGTCACTGAAGTATTTTACAATATTGAGGAGGCCTTTCAACTCATTGTCGTCTTTGGCAAAGAGTTTGAGATCATCCATGTAGAGTAGGGATTGAATATTTTCTTATTTATTTTGTAACCATAGCTACTGTTGTTCAGTTCATGTGTAAGAGGGATTAAGGATAAACAAAACAGAAGGGGTGACAGAGAATCTCCTTGAAAGATTCCACGTCGGATACTCAGACGGTTGGATATGGCAGTGCCTCCGGTGGGACTAAGGTATAGTTTGGTGTTCCACATTCCAATGCTGTGCTTAAGGAAATTTAATACCATTGGGGAGACCTTGTATATTTCCAAAGTCTTAAGGATCCAAGAATGTGGAACACTATCAAAGGATTTACGATAATCAATCCACGCTGCACTTAGGTTCCTGCGTCGTCTCCTGCAATTTTCCAGGATCATTTTATTTATCAGAAGTTGATCCTTGCAGCCATATGAACCTCTTCTGCATCCCTTCTGTTCCAGCGGGAGAGTGCTGTTTGTTTCGAGAAAGGAATAAGTACGGTTCGTCAATACAGACGTGATCAACTTATACGTTGTGGAGAGACATGTTATCGGTCTATAATTTTTCGGGTCGTCTGTTTCAGTTGTTTTTGGTATGAGGCATGTCATACCTTCAGTAATCCATTCCGGGGTTTTATAGGGATTATTTACAAGCGTTGATAATGTTTTTGCAAGAATTTCATGGGTAGATGTGAGATGATACAGCCAGAAATTGGGCAACTTGTCACTTCCTGGGGATTTCCACTTTTGGGATTTCGTTAGATCTTGCCTAACATCATCTGTGGATATATTTTCCCATTCTTGCAGAGGTGTATCCAGCATTCGTTCTTCTTCACGCCGTATCCACTCTGCATTTGGGTTATACTCCTTTGGGCTGCTCCAAATATTTCCCCAGAATGTCTGTACATTATCAATCGATGGTGGCCTTTCGACATGTATAGATGTTTTCCAATTTCCTGTAAAATTTCTTAAGATCTGTTCGAATATTTTATTTTGGCGATAGAACCTACTACGTTTTTCGTATCGTCTTGTTCTCTGCGCCTTCAGCTGAAGTTTCTGCTTCAGCATTTCCTTGATTGATGGAATATCAATTAGGGATTTAATGTTATATTTCCGCTTGATCTTTTTGAATTTACGTGTGGAAATATTAGGGTTTCTGGTGAGCTCATCTAATATAGAAAACTCACATCTGATTTGTTGTATTTCTCGAATCAGTTTGGTTTTCCAAGCTGGTTCTCTGTGTCTGTTAATTTTATTTATTGTCTTGACTCCAAGCTTCCGAGTAGCTGCTAAAGCTGTGGCGTATATGACGTTGTTAACTTCTGTGATGTTTCCCGGTGGTTTATCTGTTAACAGTGTTTCCAGAGCAGCATTGTATATTTTCACGATGTGCCTGTTGGAGTTCGTCATATGGATTTTCGGGAGCTGGTCTCTGTCCGACAATTGTGTGAATGTTACTCTGCTGAGTACTTGGATGACGTCATTTTTCGCTTCGGTGATTTCAGCTTCGTGGTTTTCAAGGAAGTCTAACTTATTGTCACTGAAGATGACTCCAGGTGCAGTTTCTGGAGGACTGTAGGTTGTGTTTAAGGTAGAGTCTTGGGTTTCATTTCCTGGGAGATTATTTCGTATTTCATTCTCTCCAGCATCCACCCCATACTCTGTTGCATTCCTTATTTCTATATTCGTCTCAATAGAGTTTGAGTGATTGGTCATAGTATTTTGTCTTATATCTAATTTTATCTTATCTATTTCTGCCTTTGAGAGTCTGTTGTTTCGCATGATGTCCCTACGGACATCATTTTTAAACATGTTTGGATTGAGGTTAGGTCTTATATCATTTCCACCGTACTTCTCCATATTTGGTATGTTTGATTGGTGGTGTTCTTTGCTGGGTTTTCGAGTGCAGTGAAGAAGGATGTCATGACTTGTCGATACTCTTCGCGGCTCTATTTCATTCGTTTACTTTTTATTAGTCGATTTGGCATAGAGTCACTTGGTCCAAGGTTGGCAATAATCCGGTTTTGGTGTCCAAGTGTCTCTTCGTGTGTGGAAGAGTTTGTTCCAGTGGCAGACTTTTCGTTCTCAGACTGGTTCTTCTCTGAGTGACGCGGCCCTTGTTGCCCCGGTTGACGGCCGATCCGGTATGAAATATTATTCGTATTCATTGAAATTAGTAGTGATGCGTTTTAACCTTGACCGCCAAGGGGTAATTATGTTCAGATTACCAGCTTATCCAGGAGCACGCCCAAACAATGAGATTGTGGGTTTATTGATATAAAGAAAGAATATTTCAAAAGATTGTGTGGTATTCAGTGGGGTAGACGATAGTAAGTTTTAACTTAGTATAAGTCGAAGTGACCACTCCAAGGGGGGATAAATACATTTTAGTATATAGACTTAAAAAAAAAATTATATAGACTTAAAAAAAAAAAGAAAGAAAAAGGTAAAAATAAATACAATATGATCCCTGTCAATGCGGATACATACACATATAAATTATATATATATATATATATATATATATATATATATATATATATATATATATATATATATATATATATATATATATATATATATACACATGGGAGAGAGAGATAGATATTAGTAAACATGTACACATATACGCAACGACAGAGATTTGGGATGCTTAAAGTAGTCTTTTTGTTGAAAAATAAAGTGAAAAATGGACACGGATGTCCGCTTAAGGTCGAGGGGGGGGACAGAAAATTTGAAATATACGGTAAATAACAACAACAACAACAACAACAACAACAACAAAAAAGAGAAGAGGCAGCTGAAAGGGAAAGAATTAGCTGGAGTCAAAAGAATTTACAATCATAGCAAACTACACGAAAAGTAACATTTAAAAGAATAAATGCTACATTTACCGTTTCTTGTTGTTATTAGTACTATTACCATTATTATTATTATTATTTTTATTGTTGTTGTTATTATTATTATTACCATTTTTATTATTATTATTTTTATTATTATTATTGCTGTTATTATTATGATTACCATTATTATTATTATTATTATTTCATCATCATCATCATTCGATTTCTGCTATGGACACACTACCTACCAAGTCTGCGGAAAAGACCTAAAGGCAGGTCGTGGTGTGTTGTTAACAGCCACATTTCATGTTAATTTTTTTTTTTTTTTTTTTCCGATGAAGTTGCTAGCGTTACATAGACAAAGTTCTCCTTAGTGTGTGCTGTACTTAATAAGACAATTTTCTGTATGTCTCTTTAAGCTGGGGTTTCAGGGATTCTTTCAATGTGTTGTTTTGTTCCATTTTTTATAATTCCAAGTGCACCTATTACCACTGGTATTATTCTTGTTTTCAATTTCCACATTTTTTCTATTTCAATTTCCAGGTCTTTGTATTTTGATAGTTTTTCAAATTCCTTGGTTGCTATGTTACAATCCGCTGGACAAGCCATATCAATTAGTAGGCAAGTTTTTCTTTCTGGTTTTGACAATAATGTCCGGCCTATTTGCTTCAATTTTTTTCTGTCTGTGTGGATGGTATAATCCCATAGAATGGTGACATCTTCTATTTCTGTAACCGGCGCTGGCCGATGTTCATACCAGTGTTTGCTTACACATTTTCCAAAGTGTTTGCACATTGTCCAGTGTAAGTATTGCCCCACTCTATCGTGACGATTTTTATATTCATTTTAAAGTATAGAACATCCTGAGATTAGATGGTCTATTGTTTCTTGGTATTTGTCACAGAACCTGCATTTTGGATCCACATTATTATGTATGATATTTGCCTGAAAATTCCTAGTGAAAAGACTCTGGTCTTGCGCTGCAAGAATAAAACCTTCAGTTTCAGACTTTAATCCAGATGCTCGTAACCATCGATGAGTATTAACTTTATCAACATTGGGTTTATCAAACGTTCTGGATATTGGCCATGCAGAGGTTTGTCTTGCCAGCGTTGTTTCATCTGTTCAAGGGCTTTATCCTTGGCTTTCTTTTTCATATCTTTTGCTGCAATAGTTGGTTCTTGGCTTCTGTTTTGATTTACTACAGAATCTACTAAATGTAAATGTTGTTTGTATTTACTGCCTTCTTTTATTATTGAATTTTTTTCTTTCTGTTTTCATGTTGTTTCACTAATTTTATCATCCAGTCATTTGTTGTTTCCATGTAAGTTAGTAATTATTATTATTATTATTATTATTATTATTATTATTTGTGCATTATATGTTTTCTTTGTATCCTGTAAAGCTGGGTCCAAACTATGGTTATTTGGCCCGATAGGAGAATCGTCATTCTTTTTTTTTTTTTTTTTTTTTTCACAGAGCCCAGTGCTCCGATTACTATTGGTAGAGTGTCAGTCTTCATTCCCCATATCTTATTAATCTCGATCTTCCGGTCCTTGCATTTCGACAATTTCTTGATAATTTTCATGGGGGTACTATTCTCACATGGTACTGCTATGTCAATAATCATACACTATCTGAATTTCATTATTATTATTATTATTATTATTATTATTATTATTATTATCTTTATTTTTTTTCTTTTGATTTCTGATGTGCACCTCATTTCTTTCCGGGTCCCGCCCAGGGACCTAAGGTTAGAAATGACATCATGACATTTTCCACTGTAAAAAAAAAAAATACATAGATAAAGCCCTTCGTAATATGTGGGCTGTACTCGTGAGAACATTTTTTTGCATTTCTTTAAGGCATGGGCTTCCAGGGATTCAATTAGTCTCCTGGTATCTTTTCCAACCAATCCGAGGGCTCCAACTACAACAGGAAATTGTTGATGTTCCTATGTACCAGATTTTTGACATTTCGATTCAAAGAAAATGTTTAATTTTCAATTTTCAATTATTTTTGTTTTACCTTTAATTTAATTTCCCTTTCCTATCCCACACCTCAAATGGAAACTTTCGCCCATCTTTCTTCCCTCCTCGGCATAATGTATGCCTGTAAGTGCGTATATTATTATTATTATTATTATTATTATTATTATTATTATTATGTGTGTGTGTTATGTTTCCTGCTTTGTAACCTCTAGAGCCGGGTCGAAACTATGTCTTTAGGCCCTATACGAGAATTGTCATTTAATTGATAGCACTTTTCCTAGTATATGGGATGTTCCTAATAGGCTGATCTTCTAGGCAACTTGTATGTTGATGTTACCATGGAACACTGTTAATAAAATTGTCCATTCTTTTTCTCCCGAGGCCCAGTGCTCCGATTACTATTGGTACAGTCTCAGTCTTCATTCCCCACATCCTGTTAATCTCGATTTCCAGATCCTTGTATATGGACAACTTCTCGATAATTTTCATGGAGGTGTTTCTCTCAGATGGTACTGCTATGTCAATAAGATTACACTTCCTGAATCTCTCGTCTTTGATGATAATATCAAGACTGTTGGAATTAGCATGGCCCATTATTATTATTATTATTATATTTCTTTTCGTGTCACGACCAGAGACAGAAGGTCAGAAATGGCGTCATGACATTTGCCATTGAGCATTTAAAAAAAAAATATATATATATATATTTTACATAGATAAAGCCCTTCGGAAGTCGCGGGCTGTACTCGTGAAAAAAATTTGTAGTATTTCTTTAAGGCAAGAGGCTACCAGGAATCCCTTCATTAGGTCTGTTGGAATCTTTTCCAATCAATCCGAGGGCTCCAACTACAACAGGCATTTGTGATGTTCTCATGCGCCACGTTTTTTAGATTTCGATTTCAAGGTCCTACTATTTTGAAAGATACATTTGCAGTCTGCGGGTATGGCCACATCATTAAGGAGGCACTGTTTGTCCTTATGTTCTTTAATTACAATGTCTGGACGATTACCTTTGATTGTTCTGCGTGAATCATTATTATTATTATTATTAGTAGTAGTAGTAGTAGTGGTAGTAGAAGTTGTAGATTATTATTATTATTATTGTTGTTTATATTCTTATTAGTAGTAGTATTAGTATTATTATTATTGATTTTGTTATTCTTAGTAGTAGTAGTATTGTTGTTGATATTATTAGTAGTATTAGTATTAGTATTATTTTTTGTTGTTATTCTTATTATTAGTATTATTACTATTATTGTTGTTGATATTCTTGTTAGTTGTAGTAATAGTATTATTATTATTGTTGTTGATATTCTTTTTATTAGTAGTATTAGTATTATTATTTTTGTTGTTATTGTTATTATTATTATTATTGTTGTTGTTGTTATTCTTATTAGTAGTAGTAGTAGTATTATTATTGTTGTTGTTGTTATTCTTCTTATTATTATTAGTAGTTGTAGTATGATTATTAATGTTGTTGATATTCATCATCTTCTTCTTCTTATTGTTGTTGTTGTTGTTATTCTTATTATTATTATTAGTAGTAGTAGTAGTAGTAGTACCCGGAGAAATTTTACGATTTGATGTTTGCCCTTCGCCTTTGGTTTGATTGAAACTGATGTCGAAAGTACTGCAACATTCCTATATAAGAAACAAAATATGTGTGAAAATTTCATGGTCTCTCGATTTGAATTTATCTCACTCGACTTCCATTGCGTGTCGATTTTCTCCCACGAGACCATCTCGTCTCCTAACATATGCTATATCCCGAACAAACTCTTAGTTTCCCACGACTGATATGCGATACCCCGGAACGAGCAGACGATCAAACCTTATAGATCACAGGAAATAAAAAAAAACTGTTTTTCTAATGTCAATTTAATTCCGTTGCTTATTTTGTCATTTCCATTTTCTCTTGTTAACAATAAGGCGTCCATTAAAATATTTTCCATTCATGCTGTGTCCAAGTTATTTCAAAATCCATTCATATTTACTAAAGTTATCCGTGAGAAATTTGAATTTTCTGATGGTTTGCCTGCAATTTGGAATTTTCTGATGAATCATTCGTAAAATGTCATTTTTAAAGAAAAAGCTCCTGGTGAGTTTCCCTTTTCATTGAAGCAGACTTTTTTAATAAAGAGCTTTATCATCTCCGCTATCTTCCATTTTCCTTATTTCTTTCTTTTCTTGCTTGCTTGCGTGGTTGTTGCATTTGCCCGCTTGCTTCTTTTTCTTTATTTCTCTCTTTCTTTCTTTTCTTTCTTTTCAAATGTGCGATCTGAAATTAAATTTTCCGTTTCATTTAAAAGACATTTAATACATGAGAGCTTTATCGTATATCTTCCATTTCCTTATTTCTTTCTTTCTTGCGTAGTTGTTGCATGCCCTGCTTGCTTTGCTTTTTTTATTTCTCTCTTTCTTCTTTCTTTCTTTCTTTCAAATGTAGCGATCTGAAATTGAGAAGTTTTCCGTTTCATTGAAGCAGACATTTAATACATGAGCTTTATCGTATCCGCTATCTTCCATTTCCTTATTTTTTAAAGCTTGCTTCCCATTTTTTTCTTTCTTTTTCTCTCTTTCTTTTTCTTTATTTTTCTTTCAAGCGATCTGAAATTGAGAGTTTTTCCGTTTCATTGAAGCAGACATTTAATACATGAGAGCTTTATCGTATCCGCTATCTTCCATTTCCTTATTTCTTTCTTTCTTGCGTGGTTGCTTGCATGCCCGCTTGCTTGCTTTTTTCTTTATTTCTCTCTTTCTTTCTTTCTTTCTTTCTTTCAAATGTAGCGATCTGAAATTGAGAAGTTTTCCGTTTCATTGAAGCAGACATTTAATACATGAGAGCTTTATCGTATCCGCTATCTTCCATTTCCTTATTTCTTTCTTTCTTGCGTGGTTGCTTGCATGCCCGCTTGCTTGCTTTTTTCTTTATTTCTCTCTTTCTTTCTTTTCTTTCTTTCAAATGTAGCGATCTGAAATTAGAAGTTTTTCCGTTTCATTGCCAGACTTTTAGAACTTTATCATCCGCTATCTTCCATTTTTATTTCTTTTCTTTCTTCGTGGTTGCTTGCATCTTGCTTGCTTTTTTTCTTTATTTTCTCTTTCTTTCTTTCTTTCTTTCTTTTCTAGCGATCTGAAATTGAGAAGTTTTTCCGTTTCATTCTTTCTATTATCCGCTATCTTCCATTTTCTTTTATTTCTTTCTTTCTTTGTGTTTCTTGCATGCCCGCTTGCTTCTTTTTCTTTATTTCTCTCTTTCTTTCTTTCTTTCTTCTTTTCAAATGTAGCGATTGAAATTTTCCGTTTCATTGAAGCAGACATTTAATCATGAAGCTTTATCGTATCCGCTATCTTCCATTTCCTTATCTTCCATGCCCGCTTTTTCTTTTTTCTTTCTTTCTTTCTTTCTTTTCTGAAATTGAGAAGTTTTCCGTTTCATTGAAGCAGACATTTAATACATTTTCGTATTATCTTCCATTTCTTATTTCTTTCTTTCTTGCGTGGTTGCTTTCTTTGCTTGCTTTTTTCTTTTTTTCTCTCTTTCTTTTCTTTTCTTTCTTTCTTTTGGATCTTGAGAAGTTTTTCCGTTTCATTGAAACAGACTTTTAATACATTAGAGCTTTATCGTATCCGCTATCTTCCATTTCCTTATTTCTTTCTTTCTTGCGTGGTTTTGCATGCCTGCTTGCCTTTTTCTTTATTTCTCTCTTTCTTTTTTTCTTTCTTTCAAATTTAGCGATCTGAAATTGAGAAGTTTTCCGTTTCATTTTCAGACATTTAATACATGAGCTTTATCGTATCCGCTATCTTCCATTTCCTTATTTCTTTCTTTTCTTGCGTGGTTCTTGCCTGCTTGCTTCTTTTTCTTTATTTTCTCTTTCTTTCTTTCTTTCTTTCTTTCAAATGTAGCGATCTGAAATTGAGAAGTTTTCCGTTTCATTGAAGCAGACATTTAATACATGAGAGCTTTATCGTATCCGCTATCTTCCATTTCCTTATTTCTTTCTTTCTTGCGTGGTTGCTTGCATGCCCGCTTGCTTGCTTTTTTTCTTTTTTTTCTCTTTCTTTCTTTCTTTCTTTCTTTTTCAAATCGATCTGAAATTGAGAAGTTTTCCGTTTCATTGAAGCAGACATTTAATACATTATCTTCCATTTCCCTCTTTCTTTCTTTCTTTCTTTCTTTCTTTCTTTCTTTCAAAAGAAGCGATTTGGAATTGAGAAGTTTTCCGTTTCATTGAAACAGACTTTTAATACATTAGAGCTTTATCGTCTTCGCTATCTTCCATTTCTTTCTTTCTCTCTTTCTTTCTTTCTTTCTTTCTTTCTTTCTTTCTTTCTTTCTTTCTCGTCTGCTTCCTTGCTTTTTTCTTTATTTCTCTCTCTCTCTGTCTCTCTTTCTTTCTTTCTTTATATTTTTCACTGAAGTCAAATAGCGTATTTGATGTGTCTTTTCCATCTTTCCTCCTGATCAAAACGGAATATTTCATTAATTTATTCGGCATTGACCGGCCGTAGCGGTCGTGCTAACTAAGGAACTAATTAAGTAAGGAACAAGGATATTATAATATGATGATTGAACCATATCAAAGTAGAGTTGGGAGGTAATCGATTTTTGATGCTATTGATCAGGACGTGAAGTAGTTAGAGGGGAATATCTTTCACAATTGTTCATCCACTCACATTGTCCACCGTTAATTAAATTAAATTATAAACTGATAAATACCTGTGGAAATCATCCTATTGCAACGTTAAATATTTGAACTTAATAGGTTTAATAAGGCATTGCAATAACCATCAATGCAAGTCTTTATTTAAAGAAGTGAGAAAAAGCTCAAAATGCGAGAAGGTGGAGACGTTCAGATATCTGGGAACAGTCTTTAACGGAGGGTGAAAAAGGCGACACCGAAATTCGAACACGCATTGCATTAGTGACAGTTTTTGTTCTTCTTTTCATTTTTTTTCCTTCTTTTTCTACGTAAACTACTACTACTTCTTCTTCTTCTTCTTCTTCTTCTTCTACGCCAACTACTACTATTTCTTCGTCTTCATCTTCTACGTCAACTTCTTCTTCTTCTTCCACGTCAACTACTTCTTCTTCTTCTTCTTCTTCTTCTTCTTCTTCTTCTTCTTCTTCTACGTCAACTACTACTATTTCTTCGTCTTCTTCTACGTCAACTACTTCTTCTTCTTCTTCTTCTTCTTCTTCTTCTTCTTCTTCTTCTTCTTCTTCTTCTTCTACGCCAACTACTACTATTTCTTCGTCTTCATCTTCTACGTCAACTTCTTCTTCTTCTTCCACGTCAACTACTACTTCTTCTTCTTCTTCTTCTTCTTCTTCTTCTTCTTCTTCTTCTTCTACGTCAACTACTACTATTTCTTCGTCTTCATCTTCTACGTCAACTTCTTCTTCTTCTTCTACGTCAACTACTTCTTCTTCTTCTTCGTCTTCTTCTTCTTCGTCTTCTTCTTCTACGTCAACTACTATTATTTCTTCTTCTTCTTCTTCTTCTTCGTCTACTACTTCTATTTCTTCTTCTTTTTCTATATAATTTACTACTATTTCTTCTTCTTCTTCTTCTTCTTCTACGTCAACTACTACTATTTCTTCTTCTTCTTCTTCGTCAACTATTACTATTTCTTCTTCTAGTCCTTTTTTTCTACGTCTCCGAAAATGTTTTACTGTTTTGTATCCTGTAGAGCCGGATCCAAACTATGGTCCTTAAGCCATATAGGAGAATTGTCATTTAATTGACAGCACTTTTCTTAGTATATGAGATGTTCCTAGTAGTGCGATCTTCTGGGCATCTTGTCTGTTGCTGTTACCCGAGACACTGTTAATAAAATTGTCCATTCCTTTTTTCACGAGGCCCAGTGCTCCGATAACTATTGGTGCAGCCTCAGTCTTCATTCCCCACATCCTGTTAATCTAAATCTCCATGTCGGTGTATTTGGACAATTTCTCGATAATTTTCATGGAGTTTTTTTTCCCTCAGATGGTACTGCTATGTCAATAAGCATACATTTCCTGAATTTCTTTTTCTTTCATGAGAATATCAGATCTGTTGATTTTTATCCTCCTGTCTGTTTGAATTAGCATGTCCAAAAGGATAATTACATCGTTATTTTGGGTAACTTTGTCTGGTTTGTGGTCATAGTCTCTCAGTGGTTTCGATTTTGTGCTTCTTGCACATCTTCCAGTGCACATATATGTCGCTACCTTGTTATGTATGCTGGTATTATTATTATTATTATTATTATTATTATACCACCACCACCTTTGATTCAGGTCTTTGGTTGTGAGCTTTAGTTGTTAAAAATATATTATTTCAAGATATTTTTCCTGGGTACCTTTACTGACTGAGAAAATTTTGCAATAAGTCCCAGGAACCTAACACTGCTAGAATTATTAGTTATCTTCTTTCTCTTTCGACCGGGTGAGATGGTTATTTTCTAAGCGTAACTTAGATGAGGCACAAGGCCGCAAGTCTAGGGCACCTGGTGAAGATCGAACTCACTTTTCCGTCATAACAGATCTAACAAGACAAGCTTGCTAAGCATTATACCACGCCTAGGTGCTATCGTGATTTTCCAAGCGTAGCTTAGATGTGACACAAGGCCGAAAGTCTGGAGCACCTGGTGAGGATCGAACTAACTTTTCAGTCGTAACTGATCTAGCGAGACAAGCTTACTAACCACTGCACCACGCTGACGTGCCCTGGTGATTTTCTAAGCGTAGCTTAGATGTAGCACCTGGTGAGGATCGAACTCATTTTTCAGTCGTAACTGATCTCGCGAGAGAGGCTTACTAACCATTAGACCACGCCGAGGTGCCCTAGTGATTTTCCAAGCGTACCTTAGATGTGGCACGAGGCCGAATGTCTGGAGCACCTGGCGAGGATCGAACTCATTTTTCAGTCGTAACTAATCTAGAGAGACGTGCTCGTTCACCATTACACCACGCCGAGGTATCCCGAACCCGGTGAGATGATGATCATATCCCAGCTCCTACCCTCAGCTTCCTATCACAACATTTTTTGGAAACGTGAGTTGTTCCAAACGGCTCTGCCACCTGAACAAACTAAATGATGTCAAAGATCTCCAAGACATTTTCCAAAGAAGAACTATTCTGTGAATTCAACCTGAGGTGCGCCGAACAAGGTCAGTTGCTGCTTGATACGTTTCATTTGCCCGGTCTTTGTCGGCTTTGCATCTCTGTGATTTAGACCTTCAGATTGTTCTTAGCCCAAGGTATCGCGACGTTTATCAGGATCCAAGGGGGATATCACGGCTATTGATCTGCAAGCAATTGACAGTCAAGTCAGTAAGACGTATCGTCATTTACAGATATGATGAAGGTGAATTCTCATACCAATTCTCAACGGAGTCGAGACCATACGGCGCCTGCAGAGATGCCTTATTTTATGTCGGCCACTTTGTAATGATGTCGTCTGTACATTATTATCATTATTATTATTACACTTCGAGGACAGCACAATTTATGACAAGGAAAGAAAAGGAAAACAAAGTCTTCTTCATATCTTTCAGTCTATATATGTATGTAACTATCCTAGTCTAGTTATATCTATCTATCTATCTATCTATCTATCTATCTATCTATCTATCTATCTATCTATCTATCTATCTCAGTCTGTTGATATATCGTTCTCCATTTCAGTCTACTCATTATCTGTCTTAGCCTGTTCATATCTATCTATCTATCTATCTATCTATCTATCTATCTATCTATCTATCTATCTCAGTCTGTTGATATATCGTTCTCCATTTCAGTCTACTCATTATCTGTCTTAGCCTGTTCATATCTATCTATCTATCTATCTATCTATCTATCTATCTATCTATCTATCTCAGTCTGTTGATATATCGTTCTCCATTTCAGTCTACTCATTATCTGTCTTAGCCTGTTCATATCTATCTATCTATCTATCTATCTATCTATCTATCTATCTATCTATCTATCTATCTATCTATCTATCTCAGTCTGTTGATATATCGTTCTCCATTTCAGTCTACTCATTATCTGTCTTAGCCTGTTCATATCTATCTATCTATCTATCTATCTATCGATCTATCTATCTATCTATCTCATTCTGTTGATATATCGTTCTCCATTTCAGTCTACTCATTATCTGTCTTAGCCTGTTCATATCTATCTATCTATCTATCTATCTATCTATCTATCTATCTATCTATCTATCTATCTCAGTCTGTTGATATATCGTTCTCCATTTCAGTCTACTCATTATCTGTCTTAGCCTGTTCATATCTATCTATCTATCTATCTATCTATCTATCTATCTATCTATCTCAGTCTGTTGATATATCGTTCTCCATTTCAGTCTACTCATTATCTGTCTTAGCCTGTTCATATCTATCTATCTATCTATCTATCTATCTCATTCTGTTGATATATCGTTCTCCATTTCAGTCTACTCATTATCTGTCTATCTTAGCCTGTTCATATCTATCTATCTATCTATCTATCTATCTATCTATCTATCTATCTATCTATCTATCTATCAGTCTGTTGTTGATATCGTTCTCCATTTCAGTCTACTCATTATCTGTCTTAGCCTGTTCATATATCTATCTATCTATCTATCTATCTATCTATCTATCTATCTATCTATCTATCTCAGTCTGTTGATATATCGTTCTCCATTTTCAGTCTACTCATTATCTGTCTTAGCCTCATTTATCTATCTATCTATCTATCTATCTATCTATCTATCTATCTATCTATCTATCTCATCTATCTGTCTGTTGATATATCGTTCTCCATTTCAGTCTACTCATTATCTGTCTTAGCCTGTTCATATCTATCTATCTATCTATCTATCTATCTATCTATCTATCTATCTATCTATCTATCTATCTATCTCAGTCTGTTGATATATCGTTCTCATTTCAGTCTACTCATTATCTGTCTTAGCCTGTTCATATCTATCTATCTATCTATCTATCTATCTATCTATATCTATCTATCTATCTATCTATCTATCTATCTCAGTCTGTTGATATATCGTTCTCATTTCAGTCTACTCATTATCTGTCTTAGCCTGTTCATATCTATCTATCTATCTATCTATCTATCTATCTATCTATCTATCTATCTATCTATCTATCTATCTCATTCTGTTGATATATCGTTCTCCATTTCAGTCTACTCATTATCTGTCTTAGCCTGTTCATATCTATCTATCTATCTATCTATCTATCTATCTATCTATCTATCTATCTATCTATCTCAGTCTGTTGATATATCGTTCTCCATTTCAGTCTACTCATTATCTGTCTTAGCCTGTTCATATCTATCTATCTATCTATCTATCTCATATCATCTATCTATCTATCTCTGTCTGATATATCGTTCTCCATTTCAGTCTACTCATTATCTGTCTTAGCCTGTTCATATCTATCTATCTATCTATCTATCTATCTATCTCATTCTGTTGATATATCGTTCTCCATTTCAGTCTACTCATTATCTGTCTTAGCCTGTTCATATCTATCTATCTATCTATCTATCTATCTATCTATCTATCTATCTATCTATCTATCTATCTCAGTCTGTTGATATATCGTTCTCCATTTCAGTCTACTCATTATCTGTCTTAGCCTGTTCATATCTATCTATCTATCTATCTATCTATCTATCTATCTATCTATCTATCTATCTATCTATCTATCTATCTCAGTCTGTTGATATATCGTTCTCCATTTCAGTCTACTCATTATCTGTCTTAGCCTGTTCATATCTGTCTATCTATCTATCTATCTATCTATCTATCTATCTATCTATCTCATCTATCTATCTCAGTCTGTTGATATATCGTTCTCCATTTCAGTCTACTCATTATCTGTCTTAGCCTGTTCATATCTATCTATCTATCTATCTATCTATCTATCTATCTATCTATCTATCTATCTATCTATCTATCTATCTCAGTCTGTTGATATATCGTTCTCCATTTCAGTCTACTCATTATCTGTCTTAGCCTGTTCATATCTATCTATCTATCTATCTATCTATCTATCTATCTATCTATCTATCTATCTCAGTCTGTTGATATATCGTTCTCCATTTCAGTCTACTCATTATCTGTCTTAGCCTGTTCATATCTATCTATCTATCTATCTATCTATCTATCTATCTATCTATCTATCTATCTATCTATCTATCTCAGTCTGTTGATATATCGTTCTCCATTTCAGTCTACTCATTATCTGTCTTAGCCTGTTCATATCTATCTATCTATCTATCTATCTATCTATCTATCTATCTCAGTCTGTTGATATATCGTTCTCCATTTCAGTCTACTCATTATCTGTCTTAGCCTGTTCATATCTATCTATCTATCTATCTATCTATCTATCTATCTATCTATCTATCTATCTATCTATCTCATTCTGTTGATATATCGTTCTCCATTTCAGTCTACTCATTATCTGTCTTAGCCTGTTCATATCTATCTATCTATCTATCTATCTATCTATCTATCTATCTATCTATCTATCTATCTATCTATCTATCTATCTCAGTCTGTTGATATATCGTTCTCCATTTCAGTCTACTCATTATCTGTCTTAGCCTGTTCATATCTATCTATCTATCTATCTATCTATCTATCTATCTATCTATCTATCTATCTATCTATCTATCTCAGTCTGTTGATATATCGTTCTCCATTTCAGTCTACTCATTATCTGTCTTAGCCTGTTCATATCTATCTATCTATCTATCTATCTATCTATCTATCTATCTATCTATCTATCTATCTATCTATCTCATTCTGTTGATATATCGATATATTTCAGTCTACTCATTATCTGTCTTAGCCTGTTCATATCTATCTATCTATCTATCTATCTATCTATCTATCTATCTATCTATTCTATCTATCTATCTATCTATCTATCTATCTATCTATCTATCTATCTCAGTCTGTTGATATATCGTTCTCCATTTCAGTCTACTCATTATCTGTCTTAGTTCATATCTATTCATCTATCTATCTATCTATCTATCTATCTATCTATCTATCTCAGTCTGTTGATATATCGCCTCCATTTCAGTCTACTCCATTATCTGTCTTAGCCTGTTCATATCTACATCTATCTATCTATCTATCTATCTATCTATCTATCTATCTATCTATCTATCTTCAAATTTATCTGTTCATGTTTATGTATCTTGCTATCTATAACTATTCATTATCTATATATATATATATATATATATATATATATATATATATATATATATATATATATATATCGATAGATAATGAATAGATAGCAAGATACATAAACATGAACAGATAGATAATTTAAGGCATTCTTTTTATTGATACAAATATTTAAGTAAATGCTCTGTTTTATAATAAACAATATTAAACAACATTTACCGACCCGAATGTCCGAGAAATTTTCATAGAAAATATTCGTTCTCCGACAAAAAGCCTTTATCCTATACGGAACCGTCATATAGCCTGACGTGCCTTTAACCGATTTGGCCACAGAAGAGCGTTCGGTTAGCAAGGTCGATTTTACTGTCTTTAAACTACAGTCGTCTATGATTCCTTCACTTACGTTCATATCTGCTCATGGCGTATCCAAATGTAAACAAATGACGTCACACATTATGAAATGGACAAAGTCCGACAATGCCTCCTGATATCTATTTTCTCAGTATCTTCATATCTATCTATATATCTATCACAGTCTCTATCTGATCAGGTATATGTATCTTGCTATCTATCCATTGTCTGTTATCAGTTATGTGACCGCTTTCAACACATTAATTATATATACTTATATATATATATATATATATATATATATATATCATAATTAGTTCATAGAAAAATCCTAAACAGAATGCAGAAAGCACTGGACAGCCGTTTCGTCCTATTTTTGTGACTCTACAGTAGTACGCATCCACTACAGAGAAACGAACCCGGACCTACAGGTCACAAAACAGAATCGATACAGCGCCAACTCTTCACAAATTTCATCGTGTGAATCATCCAAGTCTTTTTATACCAGCGGACTGTGCCCCCACGAGTCACGTCGACTATCCCCAAGCCGCTCCATCCGGACGGAGCATTAGAAGCCAGTTCAAGCAGTGATATATATAGAGAGAAATTAAGGATTCTTTTAGACTCGATGAATTAATTATGATTATTCAAATCACCCTTAATTTATATATATATATATATATATATATATATATATATATATATATATATATATATATATATATATATATATATGTTAAGAAATGGACAAGGTCCGACAATTTATTTATTAAAGACATTTTTTATGTTTAACATATGACGTCATTTGTTTACATTCGATACGCCAGAGCAGTTATGAATGTACGAGATTCATGGAAGATAGGAGTTTATAAGCAGTAAATTCGACCTTGTCTACCGATTGGTTCTTTGTAGCCTAGAGGTAAAGGCACGTCAGCGTATATGACGGTTCCGTATAGGATGCAGGTTCGAATCCTGTCAAAGAACGAATATTTTCTATGAAAATTTCTCGGACATTCAGGCCGGTAAATGTTATTTAATACTGTTTATCATAAACAGAGCATTTGCTTAAATACTTGTATCTATAAAATAACAACGTTAAACATAATAAATGTCTTTAATAAATATATATATATATATATATATATATATAAAGCTATGAATCGAAAGATCCAGGCATACGTATATATATATGAAGAAAAATATACAGAAAAAACAAACAAAAATCTTAATATGCAATTATGCTGTATTAATGTTAATATAAAATCAACGTCGGACGTTTCGGTCTATTTTAGACCATCATCAGGACATATTCATTAAACATAATTAACATTAGGACATATAAAATTCAACATGAAAAGACGATGGACATAAGAGCACAACTAATCCAAACAGATAACTGAAATTTTTATATAAGATCAACGTTCCGTTTACATATGATCACGTCGTCGTCACGTGGGCGATGTTGTGAAAACGTATTCGAAGATGATTTCAAAATATTAAAATATTATAAAAAAAAAACTCGATTGAACTATTTTATATAAACAGTTCAAGAAATCCCTTCCTTTGATATAGGAATACGCAGAGATCAATAGGTTCTTATATCTTCATACAAGCTTGAAGTCCTCCACGTTACAAAGCAAATCAAAAATGATTTCAAAAATATCAGACAAGCACGATGGAACAATTTTAAACAGTTCGTTAATAAATCCTTTCCTTACTTACAGGAATAGGCGGAGATCAATAGATTCTTATATTTTTGTACAAGTTTCAAGTCTTCCATGTTATAAAGTAAATTCAGGTTTGTATTTCCAGTAGACAGTATGCAAGCAAATATATATATATATATATATAACTGTGAACCTGAAGTGCGAGGCATATGTATGCATATATATATATATATATATATATATATATATATATATATATATATATATATATATGAATCTAAAAAGCCTACCTAGGTTTCAACTACGGGGATCGTCAGGGTACGCTGGTCAGCGTACTCTGAAGATCTGCGAAGGTGAAACCTAGGTAGGTTTGCCTGGCTCTTTAGGTTCATAGTTAGATTTGCTCTACTTAGTGTATTGAGGACTTAGTTATTTTTGCTTTACTCGGGTGGGAGGTGTTTTTCTTTGGACTCTGAACATGGATTCTGGGCGATTATTTTCGCCTGAATTACATGTTCTTAATTTTTTTCTTTTCTTTTTTTATTCCTTGGTTATTTTTTTTTTTTCCCCTTGGCTATTGGTTTATTCATTTACAAGCGAAATCACCTAAGGTTCTTCCAGACGAGTATAATTACTTTTATTTATAAGATTACATATATATATATATATATATATATATATATATATAGTGGAAACCGGAAAGATTTGTCCAGATAATAAAACGATACGATTTTTGGAGAAACCACTTTTGGTAGGACTGAGGACTTTTCATTAACATTTCCGCATATATATGATTATTCGTATTGCCAAATCAGAGTCCTGAAGTTATGATTTCGCGAAATACAAAGTCACATAAAAATCAGAAGAAAATATGAAATTCTCATTAAAATTTCGATTAAAGATTTCCATTTTATCCGAGCGAAAAATGAAAAAAAGAAACTAAATGAAAAAAAATTCACTGAAATTAAAACTGAATATTTTCAAATTAAAATGAATTGAATTCAGATTTTATTTAAATGTTCTACAGTAATCAGTTCGGAATTTGCATTTTGATTTTTCTAAATATTTTTCGTTTCTTGTATTTTTTTTTTTCTTTAAACTCAATTTTTTTCCTTCTAAATTCGGCTTTTGTCAATATTCTGGTTTTCAGTTTACATCTGATTCGACTTTTTTCTTACGTTAAAATTATCATTTCCCATGTCGTGTTTTCGCACTTGTGGCTTCTCTTGTTAGACAAGTTACAGCAAATCTGCACTCTTTTACTGCATCGTCCCAACAATTCTTCTTTCTTTTTATGTGACATGTCCTTTTAGGACGTAGGCGATCATGGCGCTACACCTTCCTCTATCCGTTGCAGCTCTGAACAAGTTCCTTCCCTATGCTTCCACCCACCCAGACCACCTACTGTCATCCATTTGCTTAAGGCCGCTTGATATGTCATGTATTGTTTTCCCTTATCTCTCTTTCCTTCTATTCGACTCGTGAGTATCAGATTCTCCGGGCCTTTCTTCCTCATTATGTGTCCTAGGAACTTCAGTTGCCTCTTCCTGATGTTAGGTATAAACATCCTCCTTGTTTGCATCCTCTCCAAGACCTCATCGTTGCTCACACGTTCGGTCCATGATATCCTTAGCATCCTTCTGTAGAACCACATCTCTGTCGTATCGAGTCTCTTCTTCATCTTTGAGGAAATAGTCCAATATTCACTTCCGTAAAGAAGGACAGATGTCACGTAACAGCTCAGTATTCTTTTTTTTTCGTTATTATTATTATCATATCCTCAGCATCCTTCTGTAGAACCACATCTCTGTCACTTCGAGTCTCTTCTCCATCTTTGAGGAAATCGTCCAATATTCACTTCCGCAAAGAAGAACAGATGTCACGTAACAGCTCAGTATTCTTTTTTTCGTTATTATTATTATTATTATTATTATTATTATTATTATCATATCCTCAGCATCCTTCTGTAGAACCACATCTCTGTCACTTCGAGTCTCTTCTCCATCTTTGAGGAAATCGTCCAAAATTCACTGCCGCAAAGAAGGGCAGATGTCACGTAACAGCTCAGTATTCTTTTTTTCGTTATTATTATTATTATTATTATCATATCCTCAGCATCCTTCTGTAGAACCACATCTCTGCCACTTCGAGTCTCTTCTCCATCTTTGAGGAAATCGTCCAATATTCACTGCCGTAAAGAAGGACAGATGTCACGTAGCAGCTCAGTATTCTTTTTTTCGTTATTATTATTATTATTATTATCATATTCTCAGCATCCTTCGTAGAACCACATCTCTGTCACTTCTGAGTCTCTTCTCCATCTTTGAGGAAATCGTCCAATATTCACTGCTGTAAAGAAGGACAGATGTCACGTAGCAGCTATATATATTTTTTTCGTTATTATTATTATTATTATCATATTCTCAGCATCCTTCTGTAGAACCACATCTCTGTCACTTCGAGTCTCTTCTCCATCTTTGAGGAAATCGTCCAATATTCACTGTCGCAAAGAAGGACAGATGTCACGTAACAGTTCAGTATTCATTTTTTCGTTATTATTATCATATCCTCAGCATCCTTCTGTAGAACCACATCTCTGTCACTTCGAGTCTCTTCTCCATCTTTGAGGAAATCGTCCAATATTCACTGTCGCAAAGAAGGACAGATGTCACGTAACAGTTCAGTATTCATTTTTTTTCGTTATTATTATTATTATCATATCCTCAGCATCCTTCTGTAGAACCACATCTCTGTCACTTCGAGTCTCTTCTCCATCTTTGAGGAAATCGTCCAATATTCACTGCCGTAAAGAAGGACAGATGTCACGTAGCAGCTCAGTATTCTTTTTTTCGTCGTTATTATTATTATTATTATCATATTCTCAGCATCCTTCTGTAGAACCACATCTCTGTCACTTCGAGTCTCTTCTCCATCTTTGAGGAAATCGTCCAATATTCACTGCCGTAAAGAAGGACAGATGTCACGTAGCACCTCAGTATTCTTTTTTTCGTTATTATTATTATTATTATTATCATATTCTCAGCATCCTTCTGTAGAACCACATCTCTGTCACTTCGAGTCTCTTCTCCATCTTTGAGAAAATCGTCCAATATTCACTGTCGCAAAGAAGGACAGATGTCACGTAACAGTTCAGTATTCATTTTTTTCGTTATTATTATTATTATCATATCCTCAGCATCATTCTGTAGAACCACATCTCTGTCACTTCTGAGTCTCTTCTCCATCTTTGAGGAAATCGTCCAATATTCACTGTCGCAAAGAAGGACAGATGTCACGTAACAGTTCAGTATTCATTTTTTTCGTTATTATTATTATCATATCCTCAGCATCCTTCTGTAGAACCACATCTCTGTCATTTCGAGTCTCTTCTCCATCTTTGAGGAAATCGTCCAATATTCACTGCCGCAAAGAAGGACAGATGTCACGTAACAGTTCAGTATTCATTTTTTCGTTATTATTATTATCATATCCTCAGCATCCTTCTGTAGAACCACATCTCTGTCACTTCGAGTCTCTTCTCCATCTTTGAGGAAATCGTCCAATATTCACTGCCGCAAAGAAGGACAGATGTCACGTAACAGTTCAGTATTCATTTTTTTCGTTATTATTATTATTATCATATCCTCAGCATCCTTCTGTAGAACCACATCTCTGTCAGTTCGAGTCTCTTCTCCATCTTTGAGGAAATCGTCCAATATTCACTGCCGCAAAGAAGGACAGATGTCACGTAACAGTTCAGTATTCATTTTTTTCGTTATTATTATTATTATCATATCCTCAGCATCCTTCTGTAGAACCACATCTCTGTCACTTCGAGTCTCTTCTCCATCTTTGAGGAAATCGTCCAATATTCACTGCCGCAAAGAAGGACAGATGTCACGTAACAGTTCAGTATTCATTTTTTCGTTATTATTATTATTATCATATCCTCAGCATCCTTCTGTAGAACCACATCTCTGTCATTTCGAGTCTCTTCTCCATCTTTGAGGAAATCGTCCAATATTCACTGCCGCAAAGAAGGACAGATGTCACGTAACAGTTCAGTATTCATTTTTTTTCGTTATTATTATTATTATCATATCCTCAGCATCCTTCTGTAGAACCACATCTCTGTCACTTCGAGTCTCTTCTCCATCTTTGAGGAAATCGTCCAATATTCACTGCCGCAAAGAAGGACAGATGTCACGTAACAGTTCAGTATTCATTTTTTTTCGTTATTATTATTATTATCATATCCTCAGCATCCTTCTGTAGAACCACATCTCTGTCATTTCGAGTCTCTTCTCCATCTTTGAGGAAATCGTCCAATATTCACTGCCGCAAAGAAGGACAGATGTCACGTAACAGTTCAGTATTCATTTTTTTTCGTTATTATTATTATTATCATATCCTCAGCATCCTTCTGTAGAACCACATCTCTGTCACTTGAGTCTCTTCTCCATCTTTGAGGAAATCGTCCAATATTCACTGCCGCAAAGAAGGACAGATGTCACGTAACAGTTCAGTATTCATTTTTTTTCGTTATTATTATTATCATATCCTCAGCATCCTTCTGTAGAACCACATCTCTGTCATTTTTGAGTCTCTTCTCCATCTTTGAGGAAATCGTCCAATATTCACTGCCGCAAAGAAGGACAGATGTCACGTAACAGTTCAGTATTCATTTTTTTTCGTTATTATTATTATTATCATATCCTCAGCATCCTTCTGTAGAACCACATCTCTGTCACTTCGAGTCTCTTCTCCATCTTTGAGGAAATCGTCCAATATTCACTGCCGCAAAGAAGGACAGATGTCACGTAACAGTTCAGTATTTTTTCTTTGTTACCAAAGAAATCCTCCTGTCTCGCTGTAATCTGCCCAGATTTTGGAATGTGTCCTTGGTCATCCCAATACGTCTACGGGTCACAGTGTTGCATTTATCGTCTTCTGTCAAGACGTTTCCCAGATATTTAAAATTCCGCGTCTGTTTGATTCTAGTGTTCTCGACCTTCACATCGCATTTCGAGCTCACCCACTTACTGATAACCATGCACTCTGTCTTGTAGTTTATACTTAGTCCTTTCTTCTCATTCTCCTTCGCTATCATCCATTTATTATAGTGGATTTAAAAAAAAAAATTCGAATCAATGAATCTATTCCTATCCCATATTTACTATTCTCATAAAATTATCTGGAGGATATCTCTACTGAACGAGTGAGCACTCCAACACCTTGCTCAGTAGTCTTTCTGCTCATAGCCGGTGAACAACACCTCAATACTCCAGGACCTTCCTCAGTATTATTGCTGACTTTAGTAATGACCTCCTCTGGATAATTTCGATTCTTTCTCGGATTTCCAATTCACATCAGATCTTTCTGCTCATGGTGGGTGAACGAGTGAAAGCAAGACACGTCAGTACTCCAGGACCTTCCTCAGTATTATTCCTGAAATTTAGTAATGATCTCCTCTGAATAATTTCGATTCTTTCTCGGATTTCCCATTCACATCAGATCTTTCTGCTCATGGTGGGTGAAGGAGTGAAAGCAAGACACGTCAGTATTCCAGGACCTTCCTCAGTATTATTGCTGAAATTTAGTAATGATCTCCTCTGGATAATTTCGATTCTTTCTCGGATTTCCAATTCACATCAGATCTTTCTGATAATGGCGGGTGAACGAGTGAAAACTAGACACGTCAGTACTCCAGGACCTTCCTCAGTATTCTTGCTGAATTTAGTAATGCACTCGTCTGAAAAATTTTGGTTCGTCATCAGATTTCCAATTCCCATCAGAGGTTTTTTTTTATGGTCATGGCGGGTGAACGAGTAAATGGAAGACGCGTAAAAGGAAGACTCCAGCACTTTCCTCAGTATTCTTGCTAAATTTAGTAATGCACTCGTCTGAAGAACTTTGGTTCGTCATCGGATTTCCAATTCACATTAGTGGCGGCTGAACGAGGAAAAGTGAAGACGCGTCAATACTCCAGCACCTTCATCAGTATTATTATTTGTTTTATGTAATGGCGCCCTCTGGATAAATTCGATTCTTTCATTGATTTTCAGTTCACATTAGTGGTCTTTTTTTTTATTATCATTACGGTTGAACAAGTGTAAGCATCAATACTCCAGCACTTTCCTCGGTGTTCTTGCTTATATTAGCAATGCGCTCCAATATATAAATTTGATTCTTCCTCGGATTTTCCATTCACATCTGAGGCTTTTGTTGTGATCATGGCGGGTGAATGAGGGAAGACAAGACTCCTCAACACTTCAGCACCTTCCTCAGTATTTTTGCTGATGTTATTAATACACTCTTCTGGATGGTTTCTCCCTTAGCTTCCCAACTGAGATTAAAGCTTTCCGAGGGTCATCTATGGTGAACGAGAAGATAGCGTGCCTGCTCAATACCCCAGAGCTATCCTCAGTATTCATGCTTGTTTTAGTAATACCATCGTCTCGATGGTTTCAATTCTTATTCAGATTTCGAATTCACATAAATTCTTTGTGGTGGTCATTGTTGACAAACGAGTGGCAGCTAGTCTCCTCGGTATTCCAGCACCCTCCTTAGCATCCCAGCACCCTCCTTAGTATCCTTACTGGTTTTAGTAATGCTGTCGTCGGGATGGTTTCAATGCATTCGTTACAACCTAAAACAATTTATATAGATAAGGTCATTCGTAAGATGTGATATGTGCTTGCGAAATTGGTACATTTTTGTGGTTTTGATTCTTTGTCGGAATTCTTTTTCCGCCATATTTCTGGCTGCTCTCTCCAAGGAAATTGAAAATACGCCAAGATATGAAATGTCTTTATATGTAACAATCTTTCAGTTTCCTCTCAAGTTCGGCATAAATTTCGACATCTTTTTACTTTTAATTTTAATCTCTGGAATCGCGACATCCGCTGACAGAATTCATTTTCTCTTGTTTAGGAGGTCAACATCTCGTCTATTGTCTTGTGTCTAAAGGAGATGTCAGGAGATTGCAGTGCCATACCGTTTTGCTTTTTTCTATACATTTTTTGTTACCGTTTCTTGTTTTTTTTTTGTTTATTTTTTTTTTGTCCTAAGCTACTGTCTTGTATTCATGAACCATCTTTATTTCAGTGAAATCAAATCAACATTTTTCTGTGGTGTAAGAGTTTTGGATTCACTGCAATTAACTCGCCTGTTCTGTGAGTTAAATTTCTAAATTCTATTTCTCCAATTTAGAAATGGTCATTTGTTTTATATTTCTGATACCTTTCATAATTTTTATACACCTTGGGCACGCCCATGTTAATTCCCTTAGAAAAAAATCAGGTATATATTAGGACATTCAATCACTTCAGATCAGAAGTCATAATAACATTGACTGGTGTAGCATCAGCAGATTTATTATTATTATTATTATTATTATTATTATTAGTTGTAGTAGTAGTAGTATTTCATTTGATTTCTGTTGTATACTCATTTCCTTCCGGGCCCCAACCAGAGACCCAAGGTCAGAAATTGAAAACTTTGTAAAGAGACAGTAAAATTAAAACAGCCTAAGACAATTTATATAGATAAGGTCATTCGTAAGATGTGATATGTGCTTCTGAAAACATTTTTTTTGTTTTTATTATTATTATTATTAGTAGTAGTAGTAGTAGTAGTAGTAGTATTGTTGTTGTTGATCTTGTTTGTGTGTTATGTTTTCTGCTTTGTATCCTGTAGAGCCGGGTTCAAACGACAGCTCTATAGGAGAAATTTCATTTACTGGATAGCACTTTTCTTACCATATGGTACGTTCCTAGTAAGGTGATTTTCTGTGTTACCTGGTACATTGTAAAGTTGTCCATTCCTTTTCACACGAGCTCCAGAACTCCGATTACTATTGGTGCAGTCTTTATTCCCTACATCCTGTTAATCTCGATCTCCAGGTCCTTATATTTGGACAATTTCTGGATAATATTTTATGCAGGTGTTTCTCTCAGATGGTACTGCTATGTCAATAAGCATGCACTTTTTGGATTTCTTTTCTTTTGTGATATTAAGTCTGTTGGATTTTATTTCCATGTCAGTTTGAATTGGCGTGTCCCAGAGGATAGTTTCAGCGTTATTCTGGGTAACTGTGTTTGGTGTTCATACCATCTCTCAGTGGTTTCGATTTTGTGCTTTTTGCATGTATTTCAGTGCATATATGTTATGTCTCGGGGTATATTAATTTTTTGCCAGTTCCGGACATCCATAGATAATATGATCGACAGTTTTATAATATTTTCCGCAGATCCTTCATTTCGTGTTAATTCCATCCCTTATTATATGACAGTGATAGGATCTGGTTGCGAGGTTTTTGTCCTGAGTTGCAATAATTAGGCAGCTCAGGACTAAAGCCTCGCAATTTCCTCTTGATTTGTGTTGTATTTCTTCGGGGTCCCAACCGGAGACCTTGAGGTTAGAAATGGCTTTATGAATTTATTAATTTTATTTTTATTATTTCCGTAGATTTCCGTTTTATAGACATTTCCTTCGGGACCACAATCAAAGACGTAAGATCAGAAATGGCAACAAGACATTTTTTTCTGAAAATATTTGTTGCAAAAAACAAAAAAAAAACCCTCTAAATTCATACATATTTTACATAGGTAAAATGTGATAATGTGTGAGCTGTACTTGTGAGTACAATTTCTTGTGTCTCGTTAATGCAATTGGTCAACCTTCTATTGGTCGACTATAAAGGGAAATAAGTCATTTTGACTCGCTCACTAGTTACATACATATATATACGCAAAAAACCGTAACAGTATTTACAACAGAGAGATTAGTAGTCAAACGAACGCAGGTTAGTCAGTAACAATCAGAAAGAGTATAAAGTCCAACTGTATCTTCCGGTAGAGAGACGGAAGTGTGATGGTCACCTGATCTCCCAGAACTCTATAGAACTGTCCTATTAGTAGTAGAGAGATCAGTCCATTCTGATGAGAAGGTGGGTGGCCCCAAAACATAACAAGGAACTCAGGCACACAGTATTTTTCTTTACCCCCAAAAAGCAAATTTTTGGAGCGTTCACAAAATTCATTTTCAACCAATTTTATTTTAAGCATTTCACCCCAAGCAAGGCGGGAGTTTTACGTGTACGTATGGGGCTACAGAGAGTGTAAGTAAGGGAAAAGACTGGATAAAATGAAGAACGGCGAAGGATAAAAAGAACAGGGATCAAGTCAACAGAAGATGTCGATTGACATGTTGGTCCCCATATTCTTTAAACCTTATAAGAATCCATCTTTTTTGTCAGCTATGGATAAATTTCAATACAGTCTGGGACCGAAAGACTTGACTGGAAATCAGCGTAGGAGAAAAATCTGAATTCAAACTAGCCTGGAGATGATTGGCTACCGTCGGGTTAGCTTGCTGAAGACACACTACTACTGTGGTGTCACTAATTCCTTAAGTGGTTATAGGATTCGTCTCGTTTCGAGATCCAGGATCTTGTTAAAGTAGATATTTTTCCCCTTCCATGAACGTAACAAGACCACCTATTATTGTTTTGAATGTATCATGGTATTCTTGTTTCTAGGTCGCCATATTCTTTAAACCTTATTGGAAAGGAGCCGAGTGCCCTAATCACTAGCGGGATGACTATAGTATTTATCTCCAACATTTTCTGGCGATCTCAACAATGAGTTCAGAAATAGTTATTGGTCTTTTCTATTTTCTTTATAGTCGGCGGGGTTATGGCCACATTTGGTATTTGGCATTCGTTTTCTCTTGTCTCAAGGACGATTATATTTGGTTTTTGGTGTTAAATAACTGGATTTGTTTAAAGGTCATTTTTACAGATTATTTTTGGCTTGTCTTCTTCTTACATTATTTTCAATGGCATTATTATTATTATTATTATTATTATTATTATTATTATTATTATTATTATTATTTTCTTTGATTTCTGGCGTTTACAGATTTCTTTCCGGGTCCCGCCCAGGGATCTAAGGTTAGAAATGGCATCATGATACTCTCCACTGACAAAAAAAATATTACATAGATAAAGCCCTTCGTAAAGTGTGGGCTGTGCTTGTCAGAACAATTTTTTGTATCTCCTTGAAGCATGGATTTCCAGGAATCCCTTAAATTATTATTATTATTATTATTATTATTATTATTATTATTATTATTATCATAATATCTTCTAATTTCTGTTTTATACACACTTCCTTCCGTGTCCGAACCAAACACGTAATGGTCAGATTTGGCTTTATGACATTTTCCACTGATTATTTTTGTAAAAAAAAACAAAGAAAAAATCCTAAGATCACATATAGTTTACAAAGATAAAGTTCTTCGTAATGCTTGTGCTGTACTTGTGAGTACAATTTTTTGTGCTATTAAGAAACTCTTCAATGAGGCTATAGGAAGATTTTTCAATCAATCCGTGGGCTCCAACTACAACTGGAATTATTGATGCCCCCATGTACCACTTTTTTGAGATTTCTTATCTCAAGATCCTTGTCGTTTTATACTTCTTTTTGAAGATCTTCAAAAATGTATTACAATCAGCATGGACTTCCATATTAATAAGAAAACATTGTTATTATTATTATTATTTTCAGAATCAGTCATGTTTCTGTTATTGTTTAAATGTCTTGGGTAGCAGGGAAGTGTTTCCACTCATAACAAGGAACTCAGGCAAATAGTGATTTTCGAAGTGTGCTTTCTGTACACAAAAAAAGCAGATTTTTGGAACGTTCGTAAAATGTATTTTGAACCAATTTTTTTAAGTATTTCCTCCAAGCAAGGCGGGCGTGCTACTAGTGCGTATGGGGCTACAGAGAGCGTAGGTAAGGGAAAAGACTGGATAAAAGGTCATTCTTACAGATTATTTTGTCTTCTTCTTCCATTACTTTCAATGGTATGACCTCGTGTCTTTTCTCGGACACCTTGAGCCATTGTACGGCTGGTGTAGTTTTCCTCTGCGCGTATTTCTATTGTCCACTGTCCTTAGTGTGTTTACTTTAGGTTACAACTTATATTTTGGACATTCTCCAACGATTTCGCTATCAAGACCTCCATCATTTTTTTTGGCTTTGTAAGCAATCTTTATGTTAATCTGTGAAATTTCTTCCTTACCTTCTTTATCAATCCACTATAAGACATTCTGAATACGGTTTTCTTTGAACATAAAGCCAAAATCCTATTTTATATCACCAGAAGCAGGTCTAAAACTTAGCCTTCCATTTAATTGCGATATCATATTAGGCCACATGTTCTATCTTGCCATGCATGATAGACGCTTAGGCGATCATGTATCTTTAGATATATGGCTGACGAGGCAGATTTTTTCCCGCAATAGGTTGCCATTTCTTTTGCTGTAGATCAGTTGCCATCGAAGGCTATAGAACCTGATTTGTCTTGCTGTTTACCCATAGATGTGGGGAGAAGAGGATTCATACATTTCCCAAAGAAAGAATTCGGCTCTCATTCCTCAATCCGAGCCGCTATCCATTACTCCACCGTGACTCCTTTGTTGTTCCTTGGTGATAGATATTTCTTGACCAGTCGCTGAATATCGTCCATCGGGTGTCTTGACCCCGTTTCTAACGCGCGCCTAAACCGAGAGGCGGCATTTACCTGTTTTTTTTCTGTATATCTCCAAACATCACTTTCATATAGATTTTACCTGGGGGCCCTCTTTATTGCCGTGAGGATGATGATTTTATTTTCTCTCTACAGATATCTTCTGCCTAGCCATGCCCATTATTTTTTACCGTTCACGATATTTTCTATCTGCACTATAAATTCATTGTAAAGCATTTTCTATTTTCTTTCCATGTTGGATTTTTCATTTCAGCCTCGCAGTTCATTTTTTTATTTATTTATTTTTTTTATTTTTAAACAATAGTGCTGTTGTTAAATCATCATCATAATCATCGTCATCCACCCCCCTCCACCTAATTGTTATTGTCAGTATTGTTTATGTAGTTTTTATTATTATTATTATTATTATTTTGTTGTCATTTCTGTTGTTCGTCTTCCCCGCTTTCATAATCCTCCATTTTAATCGGACCGTGTTATGACAGTCAAAATCAACCAGTATGGACTTTATCTCTTTTTTCCCCATCTAACCTAATCCCACAGCAAAGATTGTCCTAATCTTTATCCGTGCAAATCTTTTTATCCGTTCTCTTTGTTAATTTCCAACGAATTTCCATCAAATATCGATTGTTTTTTTTCCCCTTTTTAAACCTGGAATCGAATTCGTGATATGCAGTTTAGCGGCAAATCTGAATTTTCTGTCGACTGCTTCATAAAAAAAATAAATGCTTATTGCGTTTAAAAAAGGGTATTTTGAGACAAAGTAAATCGGTAACTGTTTTCAGGTTGGTCGAGTGAAAATTTTCGCTTTAGAATGTATCGCTCGATTAGTTCATCAGTGGTTTTAGTTTTAGTATTTTCTTTTATGGGAAGTAAATAGGAATAAAACTCAACTCATTAACAGATCAAAAGATTTTTTTTTAATGTCAAAAGAAGAAATTGCCTTGACTAAATCCCTCATTATAAGACGTAATATTATTTGATGCATTGTTCTCTATTTTGCGGACATCATGTTTCTCATTCCTTGATGATTTTTTCTTGTAACATCAAGGGGGTGGGGGAGCCTGTAGTTTCTACGTACAACTGATATTAGTACAGAATGCACATAAATCTTGTATACCCTATATAAGGGGTGTTCCAATGACTTGAACCGATTTTAAATGTGAATTAAATTTAAGTATCTAATATTTTTTTTCTTTTTCTTTCCGATTTGGCTGACATTTGGGCGATATTATTTTTCAGACATAATGACCATGACTTAAATAACATGATCCAATAGAGAAATAAATAATTTTTAACAATAACAATGATTTATCTACGGCTGACTTTGATCCGTTTTAATGAAACACCCTTATATATAATCCGTCTTAATGAAAGACTCTTTAAGTTTACTCGAGGACTAGGGCAGTTGACAAATCGGAAGCAGCAATGCTTATCTTTCTGGACTAACAAATATTCCAGTGTGCAATAGAAATACCTCAAATATTTTAAAGGTTGACAAAAATACCAAAGTAACTGCAATTAAAATAAAATTTCCCACTGTTCTTTAAACAAAAGGCTACAGTTTTTTTTTTTTAAAAAAAAGCGACATCCTACAAATGATGGCCTTTATTCGCCATGCACAGTTTTAAAGGATTTCTAAAGTCCGTGCATTTCCAGGTCTTCCAGGTGGATTTCTTTTAAATGCCGAACCAGTGGCCCGGAAATATTCAACCCATAGCAATATGGATTTTCTATCCGGGACAGCATCATTCCAACATAACATTAAATGAGCACAAAAAGCTGTGTTAAAATTATAGAACGGCGAACGTACATTATGCACCGGTCACAGCGTTGTAGATTATGCACCGGTATGTATTATGTACATTATGGTATGTATTATGTATGTATTATGTACATTATGCACCGGTCACAGCGTTGTAGATTACGTTTGATATCTGCCAAAGAACGATAACCAAATAGCTAGATGAAAATATCCTTGCTACTTGCCTAAGTTCCACAGCCCTTCACAGGTGACAGTTTAAAATATGGGAGGTATTTCTGTCGCAACCTGTATTACGACCTCTTTGTACCATGCCTACAACAGACACATCATTACGTTATCGGTATCTAGCCACCCCCCACGAGGGTTGCACGTGGCACAAGGCCGAGTTTATCGTGGGTTTCCCGAGCCCATAGGCTCGGCCAAAAAATGCCCGTATAACCCGTATAAACGAGATCGGGTTGGCCATTTCTCCCCGAACGAGATTCTGCCCTTCGGCGGAACCTCGTCCGGGTTCCTTTCTGCTCATAAGCAGAGAGTTCGACCGTCAAGTCGAGAAGCTCGGCTTGAATCGTCACATCATTACGTTATCTCTTACATCATATACACTCCCGTACGATCGCCAAAGTTAAGCAAAGCCGAGCAAGGTCATTACCTAGATGAACGACTGTTTGGGAATATCTGCTGCTGTAAACTTGGGTGTGAGGATTGTGTAGATGGATAATGGCACGGAATTGTTAATCGGATAGCCGAGTTGCAATTCCAGTTGGGTTCGTCATATACGCGCAAATACGTTTAGGGAATGTATGTATTTACCTCTTCTTGCCCCCAGCTATGGCTTAATTAGTAAGACTAGTATCACGAAAATATTATCAAAAGAAATGCTTAAAATCTAAAAAATATTTTCTAGTTTTAAATAAAGTGTTGTTACACTGGTATTAGTTACATTATTCGGACGATTGTCCTCGTCTTTGTCGCCATATTTATTACAACGTTTTGGCCGTTGTACGCTCCGGCCTTCTTCAGGTCGTTGAAATGTCGAACTGAACCCTTTATTTCGCTCACTGGCGTAGACTTTTCTAGTTCCACATGCCATGTCTAATGGATGTCAGTTATCAGTTATCTCCTCTTAATTTCCCTCTCCAAGTTCTCCATCGCTTTAACCAGGTATTGAACTCAACTCTTCAGGTCCTTTCACTGATCTAACTAACGCCTTCATCTACTGTGTCCATTTTAATGTGTCCTCAGGACACATGGCACGAAGTAGGTAAATAAAACAATAATGTAAATAGTTGTAAATAGTGTACATAATACCTCATCTCAGAAATATATATATTTTCCTATTAGACGAGACTTTTTATTTCAAGAAAAAGGTCCCTGATAGCTTTAATCTCCAACTATTCAAATGTAATGTCAGTCGACGTCTCCAGATGTCCTGATCTATCCCCTATCCTTCTCTTCATCCTTTCCTCTATCACTCCTCTTTGTTCTCACTCCAACTCTTTAACTCCTTGCGTGCTAGTGGTTTCACGCCTTGCTTGGGGTGAAACGCTTAAAAAAAAAAAAAAAAAAAAAGAAAAATACAAAAGGGGATACAGACAAGCGATTGTAACATTTCGACTTCTAGACAAGAAAGGACATAACTAAGTCCAATATGACCGAGAATTAGCCTATCATATTGTTTAGGAAGAAATCCCAGCATGCATCTGTATGGTCTGTCTATAAATTTTCGGCGGGGACGATTATAGCAATCATTCCAGATAATTGGTATTTCAGTTGAAATCTTTAGATATGTTTGTAATAAAATAGAATTAATAAAAAGAAAAAAATATTTTACATATTAAAAAATACTTATCTTCATAGGTGTTTCATTAAATCCACAGAGAAAGTGTGGTTTGTAGTGGATTTTGTTGTTTTTGTTTAGCGGCATGTCAACACTTCTATGGGTTAGTTAATGCCAAAATCTAAATATTTTGTACGCAATCATATGGCTTAAACTACAGATATTTTGTAAATCATTTTATACTTTCAGGTCAAACGTATGATTTTTAGATATATAGATTTTAGATGATAAAATGTATTGCTGATAATTTTACTATAAAATGTTTTATTATACACTAGAAGCATGGCCCGGCGTTGCCCGTGCTTGATTCAAAAACCGTACGACTAATACAGCAATCACTATCACTTGACTTAAAATATTTTTGCCCTTCCTTGCCTTTAAAGGAGTGCCCTTTTCCGTGCTGATGTTGCTAGATGCCTTACTTCTTGCCTATCTCACACAGCGAATTTTTTCTAAGCTCTATATTAAACATTAAATCTGTTACGAAAAAAAGAACTAAACAAAATGAACACAAAACGATCAGCTTTAAAAAGGACTCGTAACTGGAAAAACCGAATGAAAAAGAATGTTAACAACAAATATTTTTCACACCCAACCCAGTTCTGCGGAATCAGAATCAACGTTGAGTTTAATCAATGAATGAGCCAATTGGAGTAAAGTGCCATGCAGATTTAAATTTTTCCCACTTGTGACGAATGCAGCTATCGATTCTTTTTTGCATGCTAGCATGCTAGTTAACATTCGTGTCAGTGTTTCACGCTGGCCAATAGAATCTTCCTGCCTATTTGTGGCAGCCAGCTATAGGCTCTCACACTGGCCAGTACAAAATGGCCGCAAACTACATGAAATGTGCCGTAGAAGCATGAAAATATCGATTATTTCCACTATCGATGAGAGTTGGGAAATGCAAAGTCGGTCTTGGCCTTCCTCGCTAACTTGGAGCATGGGCATGTAAATTTTGGTGCAAATCCGTCGAAAATTGCGGCCGTGCATTTCTTACACACACACACAGACATCCTGCCTTTTATAGATAGAGATTAGTGTTGTATTGAATGTCATTTTCCTATAAAAATATATTACTACTTGTCATTCTTTTATAAATATATTACTGGTATTTTTACCATAATATATGTTGATACTTTCTTAGTGAACCACCAAACCAAAATTAAAACACTATTTTCCAATATCTGGAACCCTAGCAGATTACCTTGGGTCGGAGTGAACTGGTGAAAACAGCAATTGTGTTTCTACTCTCGTCAAAGACTTGCTGTATGTAGTTTATAGTTACACCTCAAACTAAAGAAAGTTTGTTATTGTGGCATATACTGAGAATTTATGGAGAAGGGTGTGTTCCTTTGGTGATTACGCCAATTTTTGGATTGAAACTTAATTGGTATTGTTCCCAGGTCCACCCTGATCCGAGATGGTAGCACCTCTTAGAGTTCCAACTTTATAAAAAAATAGTAATTTGATATTATTTGACAAGCTCGATGTAGAATAGACAGTGTTGACTAGCTTTTCCTCTTATCCCCTTCGGCTTTGTCTTACAAATTTATGCACCCACATTAATTAAGTAAACATTCATAGTAACTGGAATGAACGAAGGTAATTTTGTTAAATGTCATTCAACGCCGACGATACAAGACTGGATGGGATTGTCAACAGCAAGGATTTACGGGCCTTTTTTTCCTTGACAGGGATATTACTGGTGAAAATCACTTTTAAAAAAAATGGACATTTTTTTGTGTTATAGTGGGACACACCTATTCTATATTTAATAGACTCTCCCACCTATAATAAATAGGAGTTAGTAAGAGTCGGCTGGGTCGCTCAGTGGGTCGGTCTGAGTTCAGTCTAAAGTCGGACGACCAGCTGACCGGTTGAACTCTCAGCCTTCGGGCGGGGAGGAACCTGAACGAGGCTACGCCGAAGGGCGGAGTCTCTTTCCGGGAGGTAAACCGACCCTGAACCCGTTTATACGGGTTTTAAAAGGGCATATTTTTGGCCGAGCCCACGGGCTCGGAGATCCCATGTTAAACAGGCGTTGTGCCACATGATGCCCTCGTTGGCGAGGGGGGGAAATGAATATCGCTCAGTGGTTCGGTCAGTCAGTCAATGCCGGACGACCGTTAGTCGGATACTAAAGTATCAGCGACCACAACTAGATTTCTCTGCGTCATTACCTATTATGTCAAATTCCTAACGTTTTGTACGTCGAACCTATTTTAGGACCGACTTAGTACAAATACAAGCCTCCACTGTGAAACTACTACATAACAGTTTGTTTACTACAACGGTCCAGAATGACTTTATAGGCAACGGTGTTTCATCACGTGGATTGCATCTGTGATTCTGGATAGAAAATTACCAAATCAATGACTTGGTTGAGTGGGACTATCGATTTGGACAGTAATATACATGATAATATAGATTTACTTTATTTTGAATAATACGCTAATGGCAATTTTTAAGACAAATGCTAAAACACTGACAAAATTACATAATCATTAGCGTCATGATTTGAACAAAACTTCTAAATTCAATTAATTAAATGCTGTTTGTAAAGAGAAAATCTGAAATACTTCAAGATTGAAAGAATTTCAATGAAGAAGATGCAGTTCTGATAACACCTGAAATATTTCAAAATGCCGTTTGAAATGTTTATGAAAGATTTCAAATTTAAACTGCTAATCGTGGCCCGTCTATCGATAAACATAAATACCAGTCTCTTTATTTCTGTCTATATCTCTCAGATGAGGTATTATGATTACTTGCATTATTGACAATATTCGGACTGTTATCCTCCTCTTCATTGCCATATTCATAAAGTTTCGGCTTTTGTACGCTCCGGCTTTCTTCTGACTGAGACATCCGGAAGAGGCAGAGCAGATAGAAGTAGAGCATTATACCCCGCTGTCAAAATAAAGAAAACGGCTCAAAATTCCAATCACCTGAAGAACGTTAATTTAATTTTATTGAGAGCGTTATAATCTCTTTTACAGACATGCATTGTTGGAATTTTTACTATGAAAATGTATTTTTATATTGTCATAGTGTTATGACCACAATTTGGAACAAAGGTGGAACTTGGAACAGCAGAAAGAAAGAAGTAGTTCCACGCCCCTCAAAACCACTCGACCTTGCTGCTGGATGTAGTTTATCGTCATACCAAGGACGAACCATGTGGTGAACATAATAACTGTTTTCTAGGTGTGGATGTTTCAGGATATATATAGACCTTGGGTCATTTCAAGACTTTTCCTGTCGCTTCTAAATTCAGCTACCTACTTTTGCCCTGTTGATATTGCTGGGGCGCTATCCGCTAATGAAACAACCAAGTCAGGATGAATGTCCTTTTGAGACAGACCCTTTTCAGTTGGTACTTAATAACAACACGATGTCAAATTTTGTGCATTTTGAAGAGAAGTCACGAATGGTAACTTTTGACGTCAGTAAGTACCTGACACCACGTGCTATCCTCTACTTTTATAAGAGGCAGATCAGACTAAGAATGGGGTACCGTTATCATATTTTGGCGAGAGCATCCCAGACCTCACATTCCATTCTCGATAATGTTCCAAATCTTCTCCGTGTCTTTGCGGCTGACGAATTATTTTCCAACCTCCAAGCTCTCTCTTCCAGGCTGAATGTGGCAAGCCTCTCGGAAAGCGATAGAACGATAGAACGAACAACATTCAGGCCTAACCACCACGACAAGGACCAATATATATATATATATATATATATATATATATATATATATATATATTTCAATAAAGGTGCAATTAATTTACAAATTCATGAATTATTCATACAAAAAACAAATACAAAGGTTAATGATTTAATTGGCGAGAAATCTATCGTCGTGAACAATTCAAATAATATACAAAAACCCCGAACCTGTTTATGAATGAAAAGATCCTTGTTTCTATAAATTTTTTGGTATATTATTTGAATTGTTCGCGACGATGGATTTCTCGCCAATTAAATCATTAACCTTTGTATTTGTTTTTTGTATGAATAATTCATGAATTTGTAAATTAATTGCATCTTTATTGAAATTAAAATAACTGATCCAAATGCAACTTTTGGATAATAAGTGCGACATTACTGTAATTATTGAACAATAAAGTTCATACCGCTTTGAGAGAAAATTTACCAGTAAAAAAGAATTCGCTTATCACCATATTTGTATAAGAACTCAGAATTGTAAAATTTAAATTCAAACTTAGCGTTGCGACAGCACGCTCCAAAAACAATAACTCATTTCTAATAGCATTTTTCGGATTACAACAGTACATATATTTTCGTTGTCCTCTTATTACTGAGAGAAAAAACAAGAACAAAATCTATTCCATACCTGAGGATGTCTGTATGAACAGACGAAAGCTTGTAAAAATAATAAGAACTCATGTAGCAGGAATTTATAAAAACAAGGATCTTTTCATTCATAAACAGATTCGGGGTTTTTGTATATTATTTGAATTGTTCGCGACGATGGATTTCTCGCCAATTAAATCATTAAACCTTTGTATTGTATTTGTTTTTTGTATGAATAATTCATGAATATATATATATATATATATATATATATATATATATATATATATATAAGACACCTGGGGCGTGCTCGGGTATACACGGCTGCAATTGTACAACCACACCCACTTTATACCTGCACCCACTGTCTAGAAATCTCTTCCTGCGTCCCCGCTGTCATGCATCATCCGTTGGTATACTTCGCTACTCCCCAGTCATCTTCTTTTACGCTTTGTTCTCCACAAGTGTTTGATTGGTCTTAATAAAGGAATTCCATTGATAAAATCTTCTTATGCAGTCGTTGCTTGGGGTTCATTTGTTTCAATGTTTTAGATATTCAGTAAATTTCCTATTGTCGCTATAACGTTCAATTAGTATGGCATTGTTCACAAATCTAATAATCAAACAAAAACAGGGATGAAGCTTCAACTGCAACTTCTTTGCACGTTTGCTGTAAAGCTGTGCTTAAGATGTTTTACCACTTCAATAATACTTCTCAAACAATCATTGTATCAAAATTTGTTCGAATACCAATTTAGGATGGAATCATATGGAGAAACTATTAGCTAAATGTCAAAAGCCGATTTGGGACCTAGTTTGTCGCAGATTTCGTCCACTCAACTGAAATAATCTAAACTAAACATTCACCCAAGACAATTTCTGTGTCATATGTAATTTAAATAGCAAATGTGAAAAGCATCCGATGAAAAAATAGGGAGTTATGACCGAAAAATTGGCATTTTGAACAGTTTTTTGTGGTTTTTCGTTACACGCGGGGAAGCGAGCAGGTCTCAAACCATCTTACTTTTTGCATGATGACAAATTTTTTTGACATGTTTAAAGAAAATCAAATAAACAATGGAGAAGTCATTAAACTTTTTACTTAGAGTAATAGGAAAAAGCCAATTTTTTCACAGTGTTTTGCATTTTTTGGACCCGCCATACCACTTACACTCCCTCAGTATTCCATCGGTTTAAATTAAGTTCTACTCGAACAACTTCTAGCAATTCACTGCTCTCTAGAGCCAACTCTAAAGTGGTTGTTTACCCGATCATTACAATTTTTACCTATTCAGGTCTAGGGTTAACCGTTATCTTCCCCTCTTGTCCGTACATACATCCTAACGCAACTCGAGCGGCGCCCGGGTCTTGTACGGGGCTAATCTTACTGTAAAAAAACAATCAATCATGCACATACCAAAAAAGACACTAATACAACTTTTTAGCTTAAATAGATCTCAGTTTCTATCTCCATATGAACATGAAAACATTGGCTGGCTTGGTTAGAAATAATAGGTTATCACACATGAAATGACGCGCATTATAGGAACTGTATAAAACACTCCTGAAATGTTAAATGACTAATTTGTCTAGATGAAAAAGACACCATGTCGATGAATGACTTTTCTCCAGGGTACTTCTTAATTCTTGATCTCATCTTTAAACAAATTCTCATCTTTTGATGTGATAAACAGTTCAAATACTATGATTACTGTTGTTCATAATGGCAGTCGTCTTCGAGTATAGAATCCAGAGGTTAGCAGTGAATATTTCGAAGACAGTAGGAAAGCGTTGTTCAGGTTAGCAGTTGATATTTTGGTAAAAGTAGCAGAGCGTAGTTCTTCCTTCTGTTTCTCTTCGCCTGACAAGGTGGCACTGGACATTTGGGTAGAGTAAACAAAATGGCCGCCTTTATACACGACGGATTGAATATTCTATGTCTTCTGATTGGTTAACCTTCTATTGGTGGATTATAAAGTGAGTCAAATCATTTGGGCTAACTCACTAGTCCATAGTATACACAAAAAACTGCAACAATTACCTCTACCTTATTGGATAATGTTATATAAGGGATATACATTAAGAGAGATACCAGGTGAATATGGAGAATGAGGATAACTTCCATAATTCAGGCTATGCATCTTTTTGTCGTGCAGCAAAATTGGGCCATTCCTATTCACAAGTCTAGGATATTTCTTTTTCAGTTTTTCCTGCATACACTCAATCTCTCCACAGTACGAGGTTACTGTTATTGTTATCCCTTGAGTCAAGAATGAATAATGAATAACCCCTTTGAAAGACCACCGTAAAGTAACCATTAACATTTTAGGGTGCAGTGGAGGTTTTGGGTAATGTTTTGGTGATTCACTTACATCTAACCACTGTGACTACTCTCTTACTGTTGTCAAATAGTATCCATTTCTCATGGCATGTCTTTTCCTGATGTTAAGTATAAATTTATTTTTGTTTCTATTTTCTCTAAAACCTCGTCGTGCTCACGTGTTCGGTGTATGGTATCCTCAGCATCCTTCTGTAGAAATTTCAACTGTCTCTTCCTGATGTTAAGTATAAGTTTCCTTTTTGTTTCCATTTTCTCTAAAACCTCGTCGTTGCTCACATGTTCGGTGCATGGTATCCTCAGCATCCTTCTGTAGAAATTTCAACTGTTTCTTCCTGATGTTAAGTATAAGTTTCCTTTTTGTTTCCATTTTCTCTAAAACCTCATCGATGCTCACATGTTCGCTCCATGGTATCCTCAGCATCCTTCTGTAGAAACTTCAACTGTTTCTTCCTGATGTTAAGTATAAGTTTCCTTTTTGGTTCCATTTTCTCTAAAACCTCGTCGTTGCTCACATGTTCGGTCCATGGTATCCTCAGTATCCTTCTGTAGAAATTTCAACTGTCTCTTCCTGATGTTAAGTATAAGTTTTCTTTTTGTTTCCATTTTCTATAAAACCTCGTCGTTGCTCACATGTTCGGTCCATGGTATCCTCACCATCCTTCTGTAGAAATTTCAACCGTCTCTTCCTGATGTTAAGTATAAGTTTCCTTTTTGGTTCCATTTTCTCTAAAACCTCGTCGTTGCTCACATGTTCGGTCCATGGTATCCTCAGCATCCTTCTGTAGAAATTTCAACTGTCTCTTCCTGATGTTAAGTATAAGTTTCCTTTTTGTTTCCATTTTCTCTAAAACCTCGTTGTTGCTCACATGTTCGGTCCATGGTATCCTCAGCATCCTTCTGTAGAAATTTCAACTGTCTCTTCCTGATGTTAAGTATAAGTTTCCTTTTTGATTCCATTTTTTTCTAAAACCTCGTTGTTGCTCACATGTTCGGTCCAGTATCTTTCTATAGAACCACATTTCTGATGCTTCAAGTCTCTTCTTCATCTCTGACATTGTCCAGCATTAGAGGAGGACATGGATCAGTTCAATACTCTTTACGATAGTTAAACAAAATTCGGTGAACTATTACAATTGCTACTACTACTAGGACAGCCAGAAAATGCAAAAGAAAGACAAAATAATTTTTTTTAAATTGTCACACATGAAATGACGTACTTTATAGGAAATGAATAAAATGCTTCCGAAATGTTAAATAACTAATTTATTTAGTTGAAATTGGCACCATGTTGATGAATGACTGTTATCCAACGTACTTCTTAATTCTTGATCCCATCTCTAAAAATATTCTTATCCTTTGATATGATAGACAGTTCAAATGTTTCGATCATCTCTTCCTTATTGGATAATGTTTTATTGCGTATGAAAAGCTCAAAATGTTTAAATAAGTGATAATTAGTAGGAGAGATTTCAGGTGAATATAAAGGATGAGGCAAAATGGTATAATTCTTTCTCTCTATCTATCTATCTAGCAATACAGCTTTGCGGGGGCATTTCATTGAGAAGCGTGCTGACGTGCGTTGTCGTGCAGCAAAATTGGGCCATCCTTATTCCTAAGTCTATGATGTTTCTTTTTCAATTTTACGAGCATACACTTAATTCATCCACATTAGGAGATTGCTGTTATTGTTTTCCCTTGAATAATGAATAACCCCTTTGAAAGATCACCATACAGTAACCATTAACAGTTATCAAAGTGTATCCACCTCTCATCGCATGTAAGGATTCAATGCAGAATTTGTTCTTTATCCCAATTTGTACTCATACAGTAAGATTACTCGACTTGTAATCATTTTCATTGGAATTATGAGTCACAATATATTGAGAGAACAATTATCTGGAAAGAAATAGAGTCAGAAATAAGTCAAGATATTTTTATATAGTAAAGAGGGTACTTCGTTAAACGAACGAATCAACAACTAACCAAAACATGTGTCATTTTAAATGTGACAACTTAATATTAAAAAAAGAAACATTGATATTTTAATACAACTAACAATTATTCAATTGAAATTTTTCATACATATATGAATAAGTGGTGGCTGTCATTGGTTTCCTTTGAGGCAAGAATGAATAACTGAATAATGAATAACCCCTTTGAAAGACCACTAGACAATAACCATTAACTTCTGGGGTGCAGAGGAGGTTTTGGGTATTGTTTTGGTGATTCCCTAGCATCTAATCACTGTCCACTGTTATCAAAGAGTATCCATTTCTCGTCACATGTAATACAATTCTTTTTCTCATCTTGTACTCATACAGTAACATTAGTCAGCATTGTTTCATTCTAATCATTTCCATTGTGCTTATGAGTCACAATATATTGAAAGAAAAATTATCTGGAAAGGAAAAGAGTTGGGAACAAGTCAAGACTTTTTTCATATACTATAGAGGCTACTTATTTAGACGACTGGATCAACAACCAATCCAAAAAAGGCGTCATTTCATGTGTGACAACCTAATAATTAAAGATGCGTCATTTCAAGGGTGACAACCTAATAATTAAAGATGCGCCATTTTATGGGTGACAACCTAATAATTAAAGATGCGTCATTTCATGGGTGGCAACCTAATATTTAAAGATGCGTCATTTAATGGGTGACAGCCTAATATTTAAAGATGCGTCATTTCATGGGTGACAACCTAATAATTAAAGATGCGTCATTTAATGGGTGACAACCTAATATTTAAATATGCGTCATTTCATGGGTGACAACCTAATAATTAAAGATGCGTCATTTAATGGGTGACAACCTAATATTTAAAGATGCGTCATTTCATGGGTGACAACCTAATAATTAAAGAAATGCATCATTACATGCGTGACAACCTAATATTTAAAAATGAAGATATGTCTCTAATGGTCGACATTGGTCAAGACTTAAGACAAACTTTGCGGACAACATTTAGAAATAATATACAAATGATGTTTCGAAAACCTAAGAGAAGGTAGCTGACAATCAGATCGAATTTAAGAGTTGAATAGCTCAGAGATTATTGGCATTCTGATCTAATAAATTCAAATCAGCATAAAACCCCCAATAGACACGACAGAAATCATTTTATCGCCCACGGAATCGAGGCTTATTCACTTTCAATTTCAAATTGAAATATTCCCCAGAGAACGGGGGAAAAAAAGCTCCGTCTTTAGGTGCAATCCAATTATTTTTAAAGGCTTCTTCGGCGGAGACCTGTTTGCGGAAACTCCAACGTGTTGCACTCACTGGCCTCGAGAGATGTTCTATCGTAAAATCACGATTATTTATCGTGCGGGGGATTCAAGTGTGAAATTCTGGTGGATTTGCAAAATTCAGTTTCCATTGTGAAAGACAATAAATGTTTTTTTTTTTTTGATGTTTTATTTTTTTGTTTTGTTTTGTTTTGTTTTTCAGAGAAAACGTATAATTGTTATTTCTTAGATTTTGGAACTTTTGTACATTATGAATACGCATCTGCCAGGGAGATGAATATTTGCACATTTCTAAAAGGTGAAGGAGGCATAGAATTTATCTCCCAATTTATCTATCTATGCATTTCTGTTACCTATCTATCTATCTATCTATCTATCTACCAGAGTCCTTTATCTATCTATCTATCTATCTATCTATCTATCTATCTATCTATCTATCTATCTATCCGTTTGTTCTTATCTATCTGCCTGTCTATCTATCTATGTATTTTTGTTTTTCTTATCTATCTATCTATCTATCTATCTATCTATCTATCTATCTATCTATCTATGTCTTTTTGTGTGTTCTTATCGATGTCTTTCTGTTAGTTCTTCTCTCTCTCTCTTTCTCTCTCTCTCTCTATCTATCTATCTATCTAGCAATCTTTCTCAATCGTTCTATATATCTATCTTTGTCTTTCTGATTGTTCTTTAACTATGTGGTTTCTTTTTTATCTTATAACTGTCTTTCTTTTTGATCGTATCTATGTTTCTTTCTGTTCGTATCTATGTTTTTCTACTTATCTATCTATCTATCTATCTATCTATCTGTGACTTTGTTCCTATCTATCTATCTATCTATCTATCTATTTATCTATCTATCTATAACTTTCTTTTTGTTCCTATCTATCTATCTATCTATCTATCTATCCATCTATCTATCTAGCCATGATTTTCTTTTTGTTCCTATCTATATATCTATGTCTTTCTTTTCGTATCTATCTATCTATCTATCTATCTATGACTTTCTTTTTGTTCCTATCTATCTATTTATCTATATATCTATCAGTCAGTCATTTAGTCAGTCAGTATGAATATATATATCTATATATATAATAGTAATAAATACTAATCGTCCTCGTGGTAGTATAACTCGTATTTCACGATTTGAGTTTTTCCGATGAGTCGAAATTTAATGATTGAATAAACGCCTTACCAGTTCAACGGTAATGAAATCACTCTGGATATTCTCAGATTGCTAAGTTTTGAGCTTAACCACAAATCTGGCAATAACAATGATCTATATATTAATAAGATTGTACCTATGCATGGTGTGTGTCAAGCTTGATATCACGAATACCGAGAGGTAAACTGGAATAGATAAGAGCATAGAGATAAAACAGAAAGAAAGGGACGTAGCGAAACAGAGAGAGAGAGAGAGAGAGAGAGAGAGAGAGAGAGAGAGAGAGAGCAACATAGAGGGTTTGGAAGAGAGTCAACATATACAAAGGAAATTGTTTGTCATGCGGTATTAAATAATGTTTCGTGACTTAACAATCTGTTGCAGATAAATTTGCCCTGAACTACAAGTAACCGTAGTAGTATTTTTACTTAGTAGTATTTTAAGCGAGACTATGTCCATTTTTATTATAAATATCTGCGTATGGTCGTGGGAACAAAATCCTGCAAAAAAAATGTTATTAGTAGATCCGTATAATTTACACCGGCCATCAAAAGTAAGACTGTAAAAATGGAAAAAAAAATAATTTGTCAAGTTTTCCATTTCACTATAGCAGACGATAAATGGATGAAAGCGTTATCGACTGTTCTCTTTCTTCCTTTTCATTTCTAGATAAGAAAAGGAGTATATATATATATATATATATATATATATATATATATATATATATATATAAGTTACGAAGAACTTGGTCAACCGAATGGGTAATTCCAAGCAGGTCACTCCTCCTACCCCAATATAAAGCATGCTTAAGAGAAATATGAAATTAACCCCTCCCTATACTCTACCTTGTCTCTTTGACTACAACTATCTCCCTCCCTGTTAAATTACAAAAATTACACTACCCATCAATTTCTATCCAATTTTTCCTTTCATTTCGTTGTTGGAATTGTTACCTGATGATCCGGAGTCCTTTAAAAAGGATTTTGGTGAAATAAATTATTGTAATGGTACCTTAAATTGGTCTGTTTTTTCATTAAATTTATATATATATATATATATATATATATATATATATATATATATATATATATATATATATATATATATATATATATATATATATATATATATATATATATATATAGTAATGTTACAATATGGTAATCCGTATGTAATATCCTGGAGGATATAGATCCAGGAAGAGCTCCATGTCAAAAGACAGAGCAAAATTATTGTTAATTAAAGAATATCAAACACTTAAAATCCCATAGGTAATTTTTATCTCATGAGAGCTCTAAAAAAAGGCATCACTCAATCTTCAAGACCTACAAACACATCACAAAAAAATTATTATATATATATATATATATATATATATATATATATATATATATATATATATGATATATATATATATATATATATAAATAAATGAGATAGTTATAGTGAGGCTGACATGGTTGAGGCATGGACCTGGACCGTGCCATGAATCTGCCCCGGTAAACGAAATAGAGAGTTCAGTTCAAAATTCCAACCATCTGAAGGTAACCTGAATGTACAACTGCCGAAACGTCATGAATATGGCAATTAAAATTACTCCATTTCTTATATATATATATATATATATATATATATATATATATATATATGGACTAATTCCGACAATTATTATAATATTTTCTGATTATACAGTCTATTTATAGATACAAATATTTAAATGAATGTTCAGTTCATGATAAACATTATTAACCACACTTACTTGTCTGTATGTCCGAGAAATTTTATCTAAAATATGTGTTCGATGACAGGAATCGAACCTGTATCCTGCACAGAACCGCCATTTGTCGTGTATCATTTAGGTACTCAGGAAGCGTTTAGTTAGCAAAGTCAAATTACTGTTTTTAAAGAACAAATTTCCCATGATTGCTCTCGAACGCTCATATCTGCTCGAAGCGTATTTAAACATAAACAAATGACAAGATATATTATGAAATAGACAAAGTCCAACAATTATTTAAATATATTTTCTGTTTATACGTTATTTTTTTATAGATATAAATATTTAAGTAAATGATCTGTTTATAATAAACAGCATTAACTACATTTAGAGGCCTGAAGGTCCGAGAAATTATAGAGCACGCCCGGTCAAATGACGGTTCTGCGTAGGATACGCGTTCGATTTCTATCGAAGGACACGTATTTTCAACAAATTTTCTCGGACATTCAGGCTGTTAAATGTAGTTTATACAGTTTATTATAAATTATATGACCCGGAAAGGGATATATTTGTTCGAAGTAGCTAAGTGGTTTTGGTTACAGTAACCAGGTAGGACAATCTAGCAGGTAACCGTAATCGACTGGTCCTCGTCGTAGTGGTAGACAACAGGCGTAGACAATAGGCGAAGTCTATAGGCGTAGCCAATAGGCTTCCTCATATACCTCCAAATCAGTCTGTATTTATGGCTGACACCAGACAATCATATTCCTGTGAGGGGGAACCCAGGTGTATCCATATTCATTGCATCAATAAACATATCACTTACTTAAATTGCGTTGTCTATAAAAAAAAATAACACAAGTCAGTTATGTGCTATTTGTGATACAGGCTTAGGCGATTAGGTATCTTTCAATAAATGACTAACGTGGCAAAAATTTTTTTTCCGATAGTAGGCTGCCATTTCCTTTTACGGTAAACAATTTTCCATCCAAGGCTATAGTACCCGGTCTGTCCTGCTATTTATTCATAGCTGGGGAGAGAAGAAGAGGATTCATACCTTTCCCAAGGGTATTAGCTTGTAAGTAAATGTAACGGATTCAACTGGAATTCGAACTCGGCTCTCCGATTCCTCAATCCGAGCCGCTATCCATTACTATATATATATATATATATATATATATATATATATATATATATATATATATATATATATATATATATATATATATATATATTTCGATTATAGGTGCAGTTCAATTTATAATTACATGAATCATTCATACAAAAGATGTAACCTCTATATTTGTTTTTGTATGAATGATTCATGTAATTATATATATATATATATATATATATATATATATATATATATATATATATGTAGAACCTACATCTCATGGATGGAATATGAAGGGATTGATGTTGGTCCGCTTCGTGGCATGCTGAGTCTTAGCCGTGAAGGTTGGAATTGGCGGGACTAAGAGACATAGTTCGCCTGATCACTTTCCATGAAGATAGCGATAGAGCTACGAGAGGCTTTAAACGTTTCGTCTGTGAGAAAAGGGGTTGTAGGGTGGAAGATACAAGGAGACGGAGATGCTTTTTTTGAGTCGATGGAGACGGTAAAGTGAAGAGTGGGCAGCTCCTATCTATTAGGTTGGTGCAAAAATAATGACGTAATAATGTCGTTTTTGACGTATTTTTTAACGTCAAAAAACGACATTATTACGTCATTATTTTTGCACCAACCTAATATATATCGCAAAAGTACTCCATGATATGTCTCTTGTAAAGGTATAGTTTAGCAGCAGGTGCCAGGTACTGAGAGAATGAGGGATAGAAAGTGTCATACTATACCTCTTCTATTGTAATGGACAGTCCTATAGATAATAAGTAATAAGTAGTAGTAGCAGTCGCCAGTTCGGCGAGTGTGGTGTTGACATTGAAGTACCAACCATCACAACTAGACTGCTGCGTCATTAACTCTTATTTTCCAACTTCCTAACGTTTTAAACGTTGAACCTAATTTAGGACGACTTCTTGAAATAAAGCCTCCACTGTGAAAAACTACTCCACAACAGAAAGATATATATATATTTAAATACCTTACATAAAAGTATCTTATGTAGCGATTTGGAATCATATTTTTAAATAAATAATTATGTTTATGCTCTACTTTTGTATCGAGCACTATTTTTTAAAAATAATAACTAAAATACTAAGGGACTTTGGATTTTTTACCTAACCAGTTCCTTCCTATTTTCTATATATTTTCATATATATATATATATATATATATATATATATATATATATATATATATATATATATATATATATATATATATATATATATATATATATATATATATATATATATATATATATATATATATATATATATATATATATAAAGAAAAACAGGGAAAGTTATCTTACACGACGCGTTTCGTCATCTGTGGGACTTTTATTAAATTGTCCTTGATATAATCCCACAGAGGACGAAACACGTCGGCTAAGATAATTTTACCTTTATTCATATTGTCTTTTTACAGATATACTCTATCTGAAAGTTTTACACGCTCGCACGGACACATACACACACACCTATATATGCACCTGTGCTTGTGTGAGTGCCCGCACGCCTGTGTGTGTAAACCATTGCCATTTCAATAAGAAAGCATATTTTTTTGTGGTCTTTGATCACGATGTCTTTGCCGATTAGTTTTGGTTCCGCTGTGTGGATCGTAATGTCCGATAAAATTATGACTTTTCTCCGACCGAGTCTGTGTGCTGTTCAGACCAATTTCTCGGAGTTTCCTTTCCGTAACCGTTGCTTCTTTTCCAATGCAGATATTGGCCCATTCTCTCATGCTGGCTTTTATATTAAATGGGTGCCAATGACATGCACCCTGATACAATATGATCAGTAGTTTCTGGATATTTATCACAGAATCTGCATTGTAGCCTAACACAGTTCATTATATTATTGTTATTATTATTATTATTATTATTATTTGATTTCTGACGTTTACACATTTTTTCCGGGTCCCATCCAGGGACCTAAGGTTAGAAATGACATCATGACACTTTCCACTGAAAAAAAAAATTACATAGATAAAGCCCTTCGTAAAGTGTGGGCTGTAGTTGTTAGAACAATTTTTTGTATCTCTTTGAGGCATAGACTTCCAGGAATCCCTTCAATTAGTCTACTGGAACCTTTTCCAACCAGTCCTAGGGCTCCGACTACAACAGGGATTGTTGATGTTCCCATATGCCACATTTTTGAGATTTTTTATTATTATTATTATTATTATTATTATTATTATTTCCTTGGATTTCTGATGTATACAAATTTCCTTCCAGGTCCAAACAAAAGATTTACGGTCAGAAATGTCTTCATGACATTTTGCACTGATCATTTTTGTAAAAACAAAGAAACAAAAAACAAACTAAGATCCTACAGATTTTCATTATTATTATTATTATTATTATTATTATTATTATTATATTTCAATTTCAATTTCTGCTCTGGTCACATTAACTACCAAGTTTGCCGGAAGACCGAAGGCAGGTAGTGGTGTGTTGTTATGGTTACATTTCATGATTTGTTTTTCTAACTCCATTTTAGTATCACTAGCTTTACATCGACAAAGTTCTTCTTAGGCTGTGGTGCCTATTTACCAAGAAAAAATTTTTTTTATATTTCTCTTAAACTGGAGTTTCTAGGGATTTTTCAGTGTGTTGTTGTGCTCCTTTTTTATCATTCCAAGCGCACCTACTATGACTGGTACTACTTTTCTTCTTAATTTTCTACATCTTTTTCTATTTCGATTTCCAGGTCTTTATATTTCGATAACTTTTCAAATTCCTTGGTTGTAATGTTAGAGTCCGCTGGACAAGACATATCAATAAGTAGGCATTTTTTTTTCTTTTCTGTTTTTGGCAATTATGAACCGGTTTATTATCTATGGTTACAAAATAAATAAGAAAATATTCAATCCACTACTCTACATGGATGATCTCAAATTATTTGCCAAAGACGACAATGAGTTTAAGGGCATCCTCATTATTGTAAAATCACTTCAGTGACAACATAATTATGGACCTTCGGATTAGATAAATCATCAAAAGTAACATTCAATATTATTAGAATTACATAAATTATTATTAATAGATTTAGATTTTGTCACAAAAGATTAGGGAACTGGAGCATGATATTATTATTACCTAGGAATTACTTATTATATTATTACCCAAATGAATTAAAAATAAGAAATTATTATTAGGCATTAAGTCTGGTACTAAATACCGAGCTAAACTCAAAAAACAGAATATCAGCCATAAACACATTATTATTATTATTTGCAGCTTTAATGTCCTTAACTGGATCATATGAAATTAAGCGAATGGACGATAAATAAGAAACTTCTCCGTTTACCGCATGCATCATCCCAAAGCTGATGTCGATCAGTCTGTATGTGCCGTTTTCCGAAAGAAAGGAAAGGATTAGTTCAAAAAGAACTGTCCTACAAAACTACGACAATTGGCTTTCACAGATACCTAGAAACTACAGAAGACTGGATGGTGTGTCAAGGAACATGAAAGTAGTAAGCGTCTTTATTCCGTAATAAAGGAAACTAACAAGTTCAAAATGGAGTTTGAAATGGATGCAGAAATACGCGTAAAATACAATACACCGACTGAAGCTGAAAATACTTTGGGAAAAAGAGTGCAAGGACAAATGCAACCGATGAGATACAGAAGCGATGGCAAGATAAACAGCTTCATGGCAAAAAAACTCTTCCCGTGAACAAATAAGCTGACGTGGACAAAACCCATACCCATCAGTGGCTACGTATTATTAGGGTTGATTTCGGAAACTGAAGGTTTATCCTTGTCCCTGGGACCAATGCTTGCTAACTAGGAATTATGACATATGAAAAAATATTGTGTTAGAAAATGCAGATTCTGTGATAAATATCCAGATACAACTTTTCATCTTGTATCAGGATGCACGAATTGGCACCAATGAATATAAAACCCGGAATGACTTTTTCCAACCAATATCTGCACTGGAAAATCGGCAACTTCAACGGGAAAGAAAACTGAAAGAAAATGGTATAAACACCACCCAGACTCGGTTACGGAGATAGGATTTTACAAGCTTATGGGAATATCTTCAAAATACACACTGACAGAACAATCAAGAACCAAGGAGGCACAGTTTTTGTTTATTAACGGCCACAAACAAAAACGGTGCCTCTTGATTGATATGGCAGTGTCCCTGCTGACTCCCAATGTATCTTTGAAGATATTCAAAAAGCTGTCAAAATACAAGGACCTTGAAATAGAAATGAGGATTTTGTGGCAGATATGGGAACTCTGTCAACAATTTTATGTTGTAGTTGGAGCCAATAGGACTGGTTGGAAAGATGATTCCAGTAGACGAATTGAAGGAATTCTGCATTTCCATGCCTAAAAGAAATACAAAATTGTGCTTGATAAGTACAGTTAGCACATTAACGAAGGGCTTTATCTATGTAATTTTTTTTTTCAGTGTCATTATGCCATTTCTAACCTTAGCTCCCTGGGCGGGACCCGGAAAGAAATGTGTAAGCACCAGAAATCAATAATAATAATAATAATAATAATAATAATCACTGCTTATTTATAAGTTGCTTATCCGTTCATATTTTTGTTCTTTTTGCCTTCACGTATCTGTTCTCATTTCTTTTAATGGGTGTTTCCTTATTTGGAAACTTTTGGCATTCATCGACAGGGCAGCAAATTCTACCACCAACTGCAAACCAAAATCTTTCTATTACAACAATTTTTTTCAGGAAAATGGTTTCCTTAAGACATGTATCTGTTTATCCGTCTTATCCAGTTTAAATGCAGGGGCTCCTTCCTAATCTTCTGCTTGAAGTGGTGTGGAAAGTCAACAGCTTCACCCCTGTCACTATTTTCTTTTCGCACCGTACTTTCTTACTTTCTTTCATTAAAACGAAATAGCGTATCTGATGGATTGTTTCCGCCTGTCTTTCCTCACAAACAAAACGGAATAGTCCATTATTTATCTGAAATAATGACCGGGCATAACATACGTGTTAAGGAACAAAGGAACAAATAATAATAATAATGATAATAATATAACGGTAATAATAGAATGACAATAATGATGATGATAATAATAATAATAATAATAATAATAATAATATAACTTTGTAAAAATATAATGGTATTAATGATGTTTATAATAATAATAGTAATATAATGTTAATAATATAATGGTAATAATGATGAAGTAATAATAATAATATAACGGTAATAATATAATGGTAATAATGATGATGATAATAATAATATAACGGTAATAATATAATGGTAATAATGATGATGATAATAATGATAATAATAATAATATTAATAATATAACGTTAAGTTCAGTTCATATGTAAGAGGGGTTAAGGATAAACAAAACAGAAGGGGTGACAGAGACTCTCCTTGAAAGATTTCACGTCGGATATTCAGACGGTTGGATATGGCAGTGCCCCTGATGTCACTAAGGTATATTTTGGTGTTCAACATTCCCATGCTGTGCTTAAGGAAATTTAATACCACAGGGGGGACATTGTACATTTCCAAAGTCTTAAGGATCCAAGAATGTGGAACAGTATCAAAGGCTTTATGATAATCAATCCACGCTGCGCTAAAATTCTACGTCGTCTCCTGCAATTTTCCAGGATCATTTTATTTATCAGTAGTTGATCTTTGCAGCCATAGGAACCTCTTCTGCACCCCTTCTGTTCCAGCGGGAGAATGCTGTTTGTTTCGAAAAAGGAATAAGTACGGTTTATCAGTACAGAGGTGATCAACTTATACGTTTTGGAGAGACATGTTATCGGTAATTTTTCGGGTCGTCTGTTTCAGTTGTTTTTGGTATGAGGTATGTAATACCTTTAGTAATCCATTCCGGGATTTTATTGGGATTATTTACAGGCGTTGATAATGTTTTTTGCAAGAATTTTATGGCTAGATGAGAGATGATAAGGCCAGAAATTGGGCATCTTGTCATTTCCTGGGGATTTTCATTTTTGGGATTTCGTTAGAGCTTGCCTAACATCATCTGTGGATATATTTTCCGATTCTTGCAAAGGTGTATCCAACATTCATTCTTCTTCACGTCGGATCCATTCTGCATTTGAGTTATATTCCTTTGGGCTGCTCCAAATATTTTCCCAAAATATCTGTACATTATCAATCGATGGTGGCCTTTCGACATGTATAGGTGTTTCCAATTACCCTGTAAAATTTCTTAAGATCTGTTCGGAATATTTTATTTTGGCGATAGAACGTTTTTCGTATCGTCTTGTTCTCTGTGAATTTAGCTGAAGTTTCTGCGTCAGCATTTCCTTGATTGATGGAATGTCAATTAGGGAATTAATATTATATTTCCGCTTGATCTTTTTGCACTTGCGTGTGTAAATATTAGGGTTTCTGGTGAGTTCATCTAATATAGAAAGTTCACATCTGATTTGTTTTATTTTTCGTATAATAAAATTCCTTGTTATTCATATTTAGCGAAAAGCTATTAAAACACCGTTTGAGACATAAATCTACACACACACACACACACACACACACACACACACACACATATATATATATATATGTGTGTGTGTGTGTGTATGGCCTGACGATTGTGTCAAGCATGAAACAGCCTGTCGCCTCTAAGTGTTGACATCAATGTTTACTTTTATATTTACACACGCTCTATCTCTGATACTGGTTACTTTTATCCCATAAATATAGCACACTTTAAAAATGTTTGTTTATGTATATATATATATATATATATATATATATATATATATATATATATATATATATTTGTTTTTAAAAACAGACCACGTTAAATTCCATGTAATAATATTTTAACCTTTAACAGGGTTCTGGATCATCACACGTTACTTGCAAAAGCTGAATTTCAGCTTTTGGAAGTAAAGTCTTATGATCCAGAACCCTATTAAAGGGGTTATGGTGAAATAGCTTATTACATGGAACCTTAAAGTGGTCTGTTTTTTATTCAAACATATCTGCTCTGAATTTTACATTGAGCTCTCTGGATATCATCCTCCTCAGGTCTACCCATACGGATTACCTAAGTTTGCATAAACTATACATACAATCGGAAAATAGTACTTTGACATTATCAAGGTAAGCTATGATAAAAAATGTAAAAATATTAAAAAGAGGCAAAAATTACTAATATCCAAACAGAGGCTTACAGAGAAGCGTCTTTTTTAAAATTTTGAATTTCATGTAGCTACACAACATTTCACTTTTCTTTATCATCACTTGCCTTGATAAAGTCAAATGACGAGACGCGACGGCAAAGACTAAGTACTATTCCTTTCATATTGTCTGATAAGCTTAATAACATTATCATTGAAAGATTAAAGAAAATCACCATATTGATACATGTTTTTTTAATCCTACCTAAGCTTTCGTGTTACTTAAGCCATTAACAAAGATGACAATTACATCTCAATACATTAAACAATACACGGACAAAACAATAATGATAGTCTGTTTTTGCTGCATGAAAAATTTCAAGGCAAAGACAAACTCGTGTATACGAGTCGCGGAAGTGAAAATCGTACCCCATCCGTAACGTTACACATGACCACGCGAGAGAAAAAACGAGAATTATTAAGTATGGGAAACCGTTGGTATAAACCAAAGGCTTCTGTTATCAATTATAGGCGTTTAAGAATATTTGTGGTGATTTTATAGTTTATTTTGTTCAGATTAGGTTTCAACTGGTTTATGTATATAGCTTCAAGAATTTTTAGTTTTTGTTTTCATGTTTAAGTATAGTTGTGTTTGACTTGTCTATATTATTTAATGAAACATGCATCACTGAAAAAATGCTGCCTAAACACACGGACACATATATATATATATATATATATATATATATATATATATATATATATATATATTTAAGCATTACGCCCCGAGCATGGCGTGAAGCCACTAGGATGCAGGGGGTTGCAGAGGATTTGGAGCGAGAGCAGATAGGAGTGATAGAAGAAAGGATGAGGATAGATCAAGGTAAGTGGAGATGTCGATTGACATTACATTTGAATAGTTGGAGATTATAGCTCACAGGGAAACAGTAATTGGGAAGGGTGTTCTACAGGCGAGAGGTGCGAGGTATGAAGCTATTGGAGTAGAAAAGACGGCTACATTTAATAGATTCGACAGTGAAAGCGTGAGAGCGGTATGGCAACCTCGCAGGGAGCTTGAATTCATGGAGTCTGGGAACTTGTGAAAGCAGCTCAGCGGAGCAATTACCATGAAAGCATTTGTAGAAAAGACAGAGAGAGGCGACCGCGCGTCTGTGGGAGAGTGACTGTAGACGAGATGCCAGATCAGGGCCAATTATATTACATATCCGTCTCTGGATCTTGTCAAGAAGTATATATATATATATATATATATATATATATATATATATATATATATATATATAGTTCTCAAAGCAAAACAAAACTATTAAATAAACGATATAAATAAACGATATAAACAAATTTTTACTACGTTAATAAAAACACCGATTAATAAATAAATAAATAAATAAATGTATAAGATAACAAATAAAATAAATAAATAAATAAATAAAAATTAAAAACAAAATAAAAATAAATAAAAAAAAGCAAAATAACTTCACCCAAATAAATAAATAAACAAATAAACGACTTCCGGCAAAATAACCGTCAAAATAGACTACCCACAAAGCACCGCTGACCCGTATATATATAAAAAGCCGAGAAAAATAACAGCATTCGTGTCCTGACGATTGCATATAGCATGAAACAGACTGTCGTCTCTAAGTGTTGACTTGTATGTTCACTTTTATATTTACACACGCTCTATCTCCGATATTGAGCACTTTATCCGATAAATATAGCACATCTTAAGACTATATTTCTTCATATATATATATATATATATATATATATATATATGTACGATTAAATACTGTAGAAGGAAGAGTGAAGAAAGTATATATTAGAAAGAAAAGGAGAGAAAGAATAAGAAAAATCAAAGGAACCTGATGAGACAGAGATATGAAATCTGACCTTGAAAGTGAAAAAGAAAAAAAAAGAACTGAAATATTGAAGAAAAGGAGAACCATAATGAGAGTATTACTGAACAAAGAAAGAAAGTCAAAAGAACGAATTCAAATTCATATAATCTCGAGGAAGGAAAAACAGAACGTCAATAGTAGGAGACAAAAAAAGAATGAGGGAAAAACATCAATTAGATAAAATATAATTGAATATAAAGAAGTAAAAGGAAAGAGAGCAGACATAAAAAGACAGAAACTCTGTTCAAAGAAGGAATACAACTGAGAAAAAAAAACAACGGGGAAGAAATGAGAGAGAAACTAAAAGAAAGAAAACAGAAAAATGAACAAATGAGATATAAGAGAAGAAATTAATATTAGAGTTTTTTCTCTAATATTAATTTCTTCTCTTATATCTCATGGAAGGAGGTGTGGACAGAAGTCAGGAAGGATATGTCTATTAAAAAGTATCAATGCACAATGGAAGATCAAAGAAATACAAACCTTCGAAGAAATAAGGAAAGAAATAAAGAAAGAGAAATAAATAAATAAAGAAAGAAAGAAAGAAGGAGAATATATATATAATAAAATGTAAGAAAAGAAATTGTTGTGGATTCGGGGATGAAATCCGGTCTCAAAATGAATGACAAACGCAGGAATGAAATATAGCAAATAAATGTATTGACGTAATAATACAATTGGTAATACGGTTAGTAGATCCAGAAATGCGGTTAGTAGCAATAATAATAATATATATATACAGTCTGGGAAATTCAGTATCGAAGTATGACTTCCTTCTGAGTCTACGTGCTCGCAACTGTGACTCCTACTAAGCGGTTACCTCACTCTCTCACTCTCTCACTGTTTACTGCCTCACCGTATCAGTGTATCTTTATCTCCCGGGCATTCACCGGCAGCAGTACAAGTACACACTGGGCGAGTCCACTTGTATGAAAAAGGGGTGGACCCCTTGACAGAAAGAGAACAATGAAAACGAGAGAAATCAAAGAAAGCAATGGATGAGAAAATGAGTGAAGAAAGGACTGAAAGAAAATGTTCATTTAGAAAGTATTAAGCTGACATGAGGTAAAAGAAAGTGGGACGTAAAAGTAAGAAATACAAGAAAGAAAGAAATCCGAGAAAGAAAGAAAAGAAAGAAAGAAGGAAAGAAAGAAATGCGAGAAATAAAAAAAGAAAGAAAGAATGAAAGAACGAAAGAAAGAAAGAAAGAAATGCGAGAAATAAAGAAAAGAAAGAAAGAATGAAAGAAAGAAATAAATAAATAAATAAATAAAGAAAGAAATGCGAGAAATAAAGAAAAGAAAGAAATAAAGTAAGAAAAAATGAAAGAAAGAAATGCGAGAAAAAAAGAAAAGAAAGAATGAAAGAAATGAGAGAAATAAAGAAAAGAGAGAAAGAAAGAAAGAATGAAAGAAAGAAATGCAAGAAAGAAAGAATGAAAGAAAGAAAGAAAGAAAGAAATGCGAGAAAGAAAGAAAAGAAAAAAATGCGAGAAATAAAGAAAGAAAGAATGAAAGAAAGAAAGAAATGCGAGAAAGAAAGAAAAGAAAGAAAGAAAGAATGAAAGAAAGAAAGAAAGAAATTCGAGAAAGAAAGAATGAAAGAAAGAAAGAAATGCGAGAAATAAAGAAAAGAAAGAAAGAAAAAATGAAAGAAAGAAATGTGAGAAATAAAGAAAAGAAAGAAAGAAATGCGACAAATAAAGAAAAGAATGAAAGAAAGAAATGCGAAAAATAAAGAAAAGAAAGAAAGAATGAAAGAAAGAAATAAATAAATAAATAAAGAAAGAAAGAATGAAATAAATAAATAAATAAAGAAAGAAAGAAATGCGAGAAATAAAGAAAAGAAAGAAATAAAGTAAGAAAAAATGAATGAAAGAAATGCGAGAAAAAAAGAAAAGAAAGAAAGAATGAAAGAAATGAGAGAAATAAAGAAAAGAGAGAAAGAAAGAAAGAATGAAAGAAAGAAATGCGAGAAGGAAAGAAAGAAAGAATGAAAGAAAGAAAGAAAGAAAGAAAGAAAGAAATGCGAGAAATAAAGAAAAGAAAGAGAGAAAGAATGAAAGAAAGAAAGAAATTCGAGAAAGAAAGAATGAAAGAAAGAAATGCGAGAAATAAAGAAAAGAAAGAAAGAAAAAATGAAAGAAAGAAATGTGAGAAAGAAAAAAAGAAATGCGAGAAATAAAGAAAAGAAAGAAAGAAATGCGAGAAATAAAGAAAAGAAAGAAAGAAATGCGAGAAATAAAGAAAAGAAAGAAAGAAATGCGAGAAATAAAGAAAGAAAGAATGAAAGAAAGAAAGAAAGAAAGAAAGAAGTAAAGAAATGCGAGAAATAAAGAAAAGATAGAAAGAAAGAATGAAAGAAAGAAAAAAGAAAGAAATGTGAGAAATAAAGAAAAGAAAGAAAGAAAGAATGAAAGAAAGAAATTCGAGAAAGAAAGAAAAGAAATAAAGAAAGAAATGCGAGAAATAAAGGAAAGAAACAATGAAAGAAAGAAATGCGAGAAATAAAGAAAAGAAAGAAAGAAAGAAATACGAGAAATAAAGAAAAGAAAAAAAAGAATGAAAGAAAGAAATGCGAGAAATAAAGAAAAGAAATAAAAAAGAAAGAAAGAAATGCGAGAAAGAAAGAAAGTAAGAAAAAGAGAAATGCAAGAATAAACCCTTTTTTCTGTAACTTATTAACTTGTTTACATTTTACGTTCTTCCCGTGGAGATTCTTATAAACATGAGTTTCAAAATGTGCATTTAATTCTTGGAGCAGCGATCATGCCCCACACTGTGATACTGTGAGTTCTTACATTGTTTCTTTTTTTAGGAGGGGGGGGCTTATATACGGTAAATTAGGAGTGTATAACACAAATAAGAAACTAATGAATTCTATTCGACAATCCATTAATATACAATGATTAAATAATTGCACGGCACGCAATAATAAAGATATCTATAAAACCAGAAGAAAATAACAGCTGATGTCGAAAAGCCAAGGACTTCTTTATTTTATTTTTTCCAAAAAGAAAACTCCTCTACAACATAAGAAAAAAATAACATTAGAAAAACAAAGACAATGGCAGGCATTAGAGAAATAATTAAATACAAGACGAAAAAATAAAATATGTGGAAAAAAATAAAAACATAAACTTCCGGTTAGCATTATTCGAATTTTGTTTTCCCAAAGAAAAAAAAAATGTTTAAAAAAAAAAGTAAGTGCATTCCTATTTCAATGTTAATGCCAGTCATACACCAAGCCTAGTCCTGTAAAATGAAAGAAGCGCCATTTTAAATATTATATGAAACTCTTCACGACCTTTCCGTTTCTTCCGACATTTTCCTCATTCAGATTGTTAACTGTCCCGCAGCGTCTCTCCAAGGCCATCTAGATTTGTTCACCTGCAGAGAGGCCAATGGACCTAGATCCGTTCTGCAAATGGGATGTGGCGATTGGGCTTTAAATTACCCACCCGCCGAGATGTCGAGTAATGGAGATGCAGTTTGAAACGCTAAAAACAACTCTAGTATCGAGATTTTCGAATAAGCCATCCCGATAGGACAACGATAAAAGCGAACCCAGACAATTGCGAATGAATTTTCTGGTTACTTAAGAAATACTTCTCGAAAGGAAATCTTTTCGTCTTTGTTAAATAAGTCCATGAATGAAAACAATCGACAAGCAAAGGGAGAAAAAAATGATACCTTTTTTTTTTAATAATTTATTTTGTGAATTAATTAAATTATTATTATTATTATTATTATTATTATTATTATTTCCTTTGATTTTTGTTGCATAGACATTTTCTTCCGAGTCCCACAACACACACACACACACACACACACACACATATATATGTATATATTTTGAATTGGATCGTATTTACGATTCCAGGAATAAACTATGACCATGGAATATTAGTGTTTAAGCCTTTTTTATTATATATATATATATATATATATATATATATATATATATATATATATATATATATATATATTTTTTGTCAGATGACTGTCTCCTCAGAGGATTGGATTGTTGCTGTGAATTCGAAACTGGTTAAATTTATTTTTGGTATATTTTGCCTCAAATATGAATTACTTGCTCTCGTAAGACATTTTTTAAAACAACAACAAAAAAACACCTCATTACTTATTCCTTCAGGGTTAGTAACGTTGTTATCAATGCCAGAATAGTACCTGTAAAAAATGAATAGATAATTTACATAGAGATCGGTATCTCTGTCTAGGACTGGCCTAAGATTAGTGTAGTATCTGTACATTTTATTATTATTATTATTATTATTATTATTATTATTATTATTATTATTTCATTTGATTTCTGTTGTACACACATTTCCTTTCCGAGTCCCAACCTGAGACCTAAGGTCAGAAATGGCTTCATGACATTTTCTACTGATTATTTTTGTAAAAGAACAACAACAAAAAAAACAACGAAAAAACGCACAAAAAAAAACAACAAACAAGAAAGCCTAATATCACACCCAGTTTTTTTACGGAGATAAAGCTCTTCGTAATGTGTGGGCTGTACTTGTGAGTACAATTTTTTTGTATTTCTTTAAGGTGTGGGCTGTCAGGAATCCCTTCAATGAATCTATCGGAACCTTTTCCAATCAATCCGAAAACTCCAACTATAACTGGAATTATTGATATCCTTACATAATATTGACAATTTCATTTCAAGATTCTTGTATTTTAATAGTTTTCTGAAGATTATTATTATTATTATTATTATTATTATTTTCTTTGTTTGCCGTTGTATACACATTTTCTTCCGGGTCCCAATCAGAGAGCTAAGGACAGAAATGTCTTCACAGCATTTTTCACTAATTTTTGTAAAAAAACAAACAAAAAAAAAAACAAAGATCACACACATTTTATATAGATAAAGCTCTTCGTCTTCTTCTTCTTCTTCTTCTTCTTCTTATTATTATTATTATTATTATTATCGATTTAGTGAAGGACGCGTTATCAATTGTAAAAATATATAAAGCTTAAGTAAGCCTATCAGGAAAACCAGTTTTATGAAAGTATACGAGATACATGCAACACAGCCAAATATGAAGCGATATGGTGAATGGCTTTGATGGAAGAAGCGTATAACATTATGGGTTCTGGTTGGGACGGCCTTCGAGAGGAGCTGTTCCCAAGAGACTTCGTATCAGTGCTATGTTGCCTTGACAGCTTCATCCGTCAAATTAGAGGGAAAAAGAAAACGAATTTTCGACAACTGGCCCTGATTGTCCTTCACCACACCCGATCATAAACAGATATGCACTTAAAACTTAGCACTTAGAAACATGGCCAACAATTTAAGGTCAGCAAACAGTCAATCTAATTAGCGGTTCTGAAAGTCATATATATATATATATATATATATATATATATATATATATATATATATATATATATATATATATATATATATATATATATATACTAAGTAACAAAAGAATGAACAGTAAGATATATAATCTGGTGTTCTAACAAAACAGTGCTGAATGTAAACTTACAGAATATACATATTATAAATTAACTAATTTAAAAACATGGTTTTATCGATACACAGGTATTACCATGTTTCAAAAGCATGAATTAAAAACTTCAAATTCAATTATATAATTATATCAAAAGCATTAGTTCTGTTTCATCTTCAAGCGAATTTTGGAATAACCTATTTTGAAATTTACAGCAAAAAGTTTTGGGACATTTTATTCGTTAAATTTGTACTTGTATACATACAGATTCTTTATATATATATATATATATATATATATATATATATATATATATATATCGACTCTCTCTCCTCGTCGAATTCGACGTATGAGGATCAAGCAGATCAGCTCCTAGGAAACTAACAGCCAACAATAGCACATGAGATTTGATTATAGTGGTGAAGGTTTCGTGCAGGACCATCCACACTTTTTGAAGGGCCGAATATAGAGACCTGGTGCACTACGTGCCACAAGGTCCCCAAACGACCCTCCGCAGGTTTGGAAGTTGTCCTTCTCCTAGACCAGTTTCCATCCAAGGCTATAGAACCCAGTCTGTCCTGCTATTGACACATAGCTGGAGAGAGAAGAAGAGCATTCACACCTTTCCCAAGGATATTAGCACGTAAGTGTATATAATGGTCTCGACTGGAATTCGAACTCGGCTCTCCGATTCCTCAATCCAAGCCGCTATCCATTACTCCACTCTCTATATAGTTCACCTTGTACGGGGTCACTCGAGGTATTGCGTTACTTTAGGGGCCAATTTCTGCGCATTGGTCGGAAAGATAACGTTTAATCCTAGCCTTAAACAAGTTAAAATTGTAGTGATTGGGGAAACATCCTCTTGGGAGTTGGTTCCATAAAGCAGTGATTCGCGGGAAGAAGGTGCTCGAGTAGAACCACTGATGGAATACGGGAAGAATGTGTGTGTTTTGCTATTATGTAAGTGCCATGGTGGTACCAAGGAATGTAGTTCGCCCGAGCACTTTCCGTGGAAGAAGCGTTAGAGTAGCGAGAGTCTTGTCACATCCGGCCTGTGAGACACGGGTTGGAGGGTAGAGAATATTTCGAATACACAAGGGCACGGAGACGCTTATGAACTCTATAAAGGCGGGAGAGTGAGGTGTGGATATCTCGCGACTAAATATGACAACAGGGCGCCATTTTTGGCCTGTTCTGGCTGACTTAAAGATAGCGGATAGCAAGAAATATCAGGTACTTAAAGGAGCGGTAAAGGGAGCCGAAGATTTTACCTGAATACTTAGGAATGGACCGTAGGTACAAGTTCCACTTGAGGTTGTGTTCGTGTTTGAAGGCCACAAGACACGGTGTCTCCCCGAGGAAAGATCTGTTGAAAAGAAAAACAAAAAAAAGTGCTGGGCTGTTATACTAAGAATCAAAAGGAGAAGACTGAAATGTTTACGGCATATAATGAGGAAAGAAGGCATGGAAAATTCGACACTCACAAGATATATTGAAAGCAAGAAAATACAGAGGAATGTAGTCAATAACCTACATAGGAAACATATGTAAATGATTTAGGGAACAGGGTTTAAGAGAGATAGCAAAAAGACAAAGACAGACAGGAAGTTGTGGAGAGCTATGATCGGCTACGTCCTGACGAGACACGGCGTATAGACCAAGAATAAAACAATAATATCCGACTTTAATCTACTTATTGATCAGTCGCAATAAAAAAAAGAGGTGGTATCATTATGACATGACAAAGCATTGCAATCTTCTTTTAGTGTTTTATAAATTCTCAGCATGCGTTTCTGGTTTCGGTTAAGTCCGACCAGGTTTCCTAGTGGTGAAGATGGTACGGGATAATGGGAAGGCAATTACTGGTAGGATTCGTATCTTAAACGCCTATCTGACGGTCAGGTGAGCGGTGGGTGGCCTGCTTTTCCGGTAAAAGATTGTCCTTGACGGTTTTCCTTCGGCAATCAACGACTCTGCTGGAAAACCCGGCAAAGAAAAAGAAAATCATTCCCAATAGGAAACGGTCGTAGAATTCTGTATATTTTGGGCGTTTGCTTCCTTTCTTTATTGTGTAGTTATTCGCTAATCGGAGAAATTTATATCTTTGTCTCTCGGCTTGTGAAGTTTTCTGAATTCTTTTAAATATGTTTGTTTCTAAATACGCATTCAAATACACATACACAGAAATGCACACACACGCACGCACACACACACACACACATATATATATATATGTATATATTATAAATTAATTGATTTAAAATATGTTTTTTTTTCGCTACACAGTTCTAACCATGTTTCAAAAATGGAAGCTAAAAGCTCCAAATTTAATTTTGTAATTAAATTAATGACATTAGTTCCATTTCATCCTCAAGCGAATTTTGGAGTAACTTTTTTAAATTACTGGGTTTTAAATACACAGCTAATACAAAATACATGTTTCCAAGGTTACAGATAAACCTATTTTTCTAGACAGGGGTGGCTAGGTTTTCAATATGTCTATATTTAATGTATCAGTTATTGCTACGTTTGGGTCGTGGGAAGGGATGCATTTTTCAATGAAATCTAACTTCCGTTAAAGCCTGTCGTCTAGATTTTTTAAAATTATATTGTTAACGGCTAAAATTCTTATGGCATTTTTTTTCCCTATATTTAAAGCATATTACGATTTTTTTTAAATTTTATATTTAAATATTACTAAAGTAAAATTTTCACTTCTCCGATTTAGTAGACTTTATTTATTTATTTAATTACAAATTAAAAGAAGTTTAGGTTAGTATTCATTTTAATTAACTACAGTTTTAATTACAACTTTAAAATATTTTCATTATAAATTTTTATAGACTATATTTCATTTAATAGAAGTAAAATGTTACTTACCGTCAGTAAAATTATTTTTCTATATCAAGTATATTTATATTACGATTTTAAATACTTTTTTTTATATTTAAATATTTTTTAAGTAAATTTTTTTTTATCTTTACGGCAAAAATAGCTACTTCATTTCTCTATTTTAGTAAACTTTATTTATTTATTTAATTACAATTTAAAAGAAGTTTAGGTTAGAATTCATTTTAATTAACTACAATTTTAATTATAACTTTAAAATATTTTCATTATTAGATTTTAGACTATATTTCATTTAATAGAAGTAAAATGTATCCGAGTTATTTACCGTCAGTAAAATTATTTTTCTACATCAAGTATATTTATATTACGATTTTAAAAAATTTTATATTTAAATATTTTTTAAGTAATTTTTTTTTTTTATCTTTACGGCAAAAATAGCTACTTCATTTCGCTAATTTTGTAAACTTTATTTATTTATTTAATTACAATTTAAAAGAAGTTTAGGTTAGAATTCATTTTAATTAACTACAGTTTTAATTACAGCTTTAAAATATTTTCATTATTAGTTTTTATAGACTATATTTCATTCAATAGAAGTAAAATGTATCCGAGTTATTTACCGTCAGTAAAATTATTTTTTCTATATCAAGTATATTTATATTACGATTATATATATATATATATATATATATATATATATATATATATATATATATATATTATAATAATAAATAAAATTGTAATCGTTACAAAAAATTATTTCATGTTTCAATACTACGATTGTACTTCTTCAGGAGATCGTAAGTTACTTTCATTTTTAATTTTTATTTTTGTTTTATCAATTTTTATTCTTTCTTTTTAATTCTACATTTCAAGTTTTCTTTTCTTCTCTTTTACCAATTTATATTTATTGTTTCATTTTATTCTCTGTGGTAACCGTAAAATGTTACTGAATGAGAATTAACAAAACAACGCAAGTTGGAAATGAAATGGTAATCTTTATAACATCAACACAATACATTACTGGCCAGCAGCGTGAAATAGGTAAACCACTGCTAGTGGTGGCCGAATTAGCACATTACCCACTACTTACAATAGTGTCCAACGTATGAGGATTTGGACATATCCATTAATGTGTATAGGTATGGTAAATAACATTCTCATTTTCAATTTTTCTTTTACCAATTTTTATTCTTTCTTTTTTTGTATTTTCATTTTCTATTTTTTTTTACTTTTCCGTTTTATTCATTTTCTTTTTTATTCTCATTTTCAGTTTTTCTTTTCTTCTTATTTTTCTGCTCTTTATTATTTCCTTCGTCTTTTCCTTCACATTTTCAATATTTTTTTTTATTTTCTAATTTTTATTCTTTTCTTACTCTTTTCCTTCACATTTTCAATTTTTCTTTTCTTCTTCTTATTCTACTCTTTATTATTTCCTTTCCGTTTTCCTTCACATTTTTATTTTTTCTTTTCTTCTTCTTTTCCTAGTCTTTATTATTTCCTTTCCGTTTTCCTTCACATTTTTCTTTTTTCTTTTCTTCTTCTTTTCCTAGTCTTTATTATTTCCTTTTCCTTTTCCTTCACATTTTCAATTTTTCTTTTCTTCTTCTTTTTCTACTCTTTATTATTTCCTTTCCCTTTTTCTTCAAATTTTAAATTTTTCTTTCTTCTTCTTTTTCTACACTTTATTATTTACCTTCCCTTTTCCTTCACATTTTCAATTGTTCTTTTCTACTTTTTCTACTCTTTATTATTTCCTTTCCATTTTTCTTCACATTTTCATTTTTCTTTCCTTCTTCTTTTTCTACTCTTTATTATTTCCTTTTCCTTCACATTTTCAATTTTTCTTCTTTTTCTACTCTTTATTATTTCCTTTCCCTTTTCCTTCACGTTTTCAATTTTTCTTTTCTTCTTCTTTTTCTACTCTTTATTATTTCCTTTCTATTTTCTTTCACATTTTCATTTTTTCTTTTCTTCTTCTTTTTCTAGTCTTTATTATTTCCTTTCCCTTTTCCTTCACGTTTTCAATTTTTCTTTTCTTCTTCTTTTTCTACTCTTTATTATTTCCTTTCTATTTTCTTTCACATTTTCATTTTTTCTTTTCTTCTTCTTTTTCTAGTCTTTATTATTTCCTTTTCCTTCACATTTTCATTTTTTCTTTCCATCTTCTTTTTCTACTCTTTATTATTTCCTTTGCATTTTCCTTCACGTTTTCAGTTTTTCTTTTCTTCTTTTTCTACTCTTTATTATTTCCTTTCCATTTTCTTTCACATTTTCATTTTTTCTTTCCTTCTTCTTTTTCTACTCTTTATTATTTACATTCAATTTCCTTCACATTTTCATTTTTTCTTTCCATCTTCTTTTTCTACTCTTTATTATTTCCTTTCCATTTTCCTTCACGTTTTCAATTTTTCTTTTCTTCTTTTTCTACTCTTTATTATTTCCTTTCCATTTTCTTTCACATTTTCACTTTTTCTTTCCTTCTTCTTTTTCTACTCTTTATTATTTCCTTTCCATTTTCCTTCACGTTTTCAATTTTTCTTTTCTTCTTCTTTTTCTACTCTTTATTATTTCCTTTCCATTTTCTTTCACATTTTCATTTTTTCTTTCCTTCTTCTTTTTCTACTCTTTATTATTTACATTCAATTTCCTTCACATTTTCATTTTTTCTTTCCATCTTCTTTTTCTACTCTTTATTATTTCCTTTCCATTTTTCCTTCACGTTTTTTCAATTTTTTCTTTTCTTTTTTTCTACTCTTTATTATTTCCTTTCCATTTTCTTTCACATTTTCATTTTTTCTTTCCTTCTTCTTTTTCTACTCTTTATTATTTACCTTCCCTTTTCCATCACATTTTCAATTTTTCCTTTCTTCTTCTTTTTCTAGTCTTTATTATTTCCTTTCCCTTTTCCTTCACGTTTTCAATATTTTCTTCTTCATTTTCTAGTTTTTATTCTTTCCTTTCTCTTTTCTTTCACATTTTCAATTTTCTGTTTTTTTCTTTTTCTAGTCGTCATTATTTCCTTCACATATTCAATTTTTTCCTTCCTTCTTTTTCTAGTTTTTATTCTTTCTTCCTACTTTTCCTTCATATCTTTTAATTTTCCTGTAATTCTTCTTTGCCTAGATTTATTTTTCCTTCCTCTTTTCCCGCGCATTTTTCAATTTTTCTTTTTTCTTTTTTTTACTAAGTTTTCCTTTTTTTTATTGTTATTTTCAATTTTTATTTTCTTGTTATTTTTCTAAGTCATCTTCTTAATTCTTTCTTATTCTCAATTTCTGTTTTTCTTTTCTTTTTCTTTTTCTAGTTTTTATTCTTTCCTTCCTCTTTTCCTTCCCATTTTCATTCTTTTCTTCTTCATTTTCTAGTTTTTATTTTTTCCTTCCTCATTTCTTTCACGCTTTCCATCTTTTCTTCCTTTTCTAGTTTTTTTTCTTTCCTTCTTCTTTTCCTTCATATTTTCATTTTTTTTCTTTTCTTTTTCTTTTTCTAGTTTTTATTCTTTCCTTCCTCTTTTCCTTCACATTTTCATTCTTTTTTCTTCATTTTTTCTAGTTTTTTTTTTCCTTCCTCATTTCTTTCACGCTTTCCATCTTTTCTTCCTTTTCTAGTTTTTATTCTTTCCTTCTTCTTTTCCTTCATATTTTCATTTTTTTTCTTTTCTTTTTCTTTTTCTAGTCTTTATTCTTTCCTTCCTCTTTTCCTTCACATTTTCATTCTTTTCTTCTTCATTTTCTAGTTTTTATTTTTTCCTTCCTCATTTCTTTCACGCTTTCCATCTTTTCTTCCTTTTCTAGTTTTTATTCTTTCCTTCTTCTTTTCCTTCATATTTTCATTTTTTCTTTTCTTCTTCTTTTTCTACTCTTTATTATTTCCTTTTCCTTTTCCTTCACATTTTCAATTTTTCTTTTCTTCTTCTTTTTCTACTCTTTATTATTTCCTTTCCATTTTCCTTCACGTTTTCAATTTTTCTTTTCTTCTTTTTCTACTCTTTATTATTTACATTCAATTTCCTTCACATTTTCATTTTTTCTTTCCATCTTCTTTTTCTACTCTTTATTATTTCCTTTCCATTTTCTTTCACATTTTCTTTATTCTTTCCTTCCTCTTTTCTTTCACATTTTCATTTTTTTCTTACTTCATTTTCTAGTCTTTATTATTTCCTTCCTCATTTCCTTCACATTTTCCATCTTTTCTTCTTCACTCTAGTTTTTATACTTTCCTTCATCTTTTCCTTCATATTTTCAATTTTTCTTTTCTTCTTCTCTTTCTATTTTTTATCTTTTCTTCTCTCTTTTTCCACTATTTTTCAATTCCTCCTTCTTCTGTCCTTCATCTTTTTTACTGCTACAGGATTTAGTCTTTCTTTTCTTTTTTATAGTCATTTCTTTTTTCTTCGCCTCCCTCCTTTTTTCGTATTTTATTCATCTTTACCATGTTTTTTCTCTTAATTCTTCTTCCATTTTTTCAAAGGCCTTAATAAACAAAGTGTCCCACCACAGGGTTAAAGTTAAATAAGAAAAGTACAAGCTAAAATAAGTTACAAATATATTCATTATCTGTCTATATTTCTGAGATGAGGTATTATGTACACTATTTACATTATTCGGACTATTGTCCTCATCTTTGTCGCCATATTGGCCCTTCAATATCTGTCTATATTTCTGAGATGAGGTATTATGTACACTGTTTACATTATTCGGACTATTGTCCTCATCTTTGTCGCCATATATATTACAACGTTTCGGCCCTTCAGTATCTGTCTATATTTTTGAGATGAGGTATTATGTACACTATTTACATTATTCAGACTATTGTCCTCATCTTTATCGCCATATTGGCCCTTCAGTATCTGTCTATATTTCTGAGATGAGGTATTATGTACACTATTTACATTATTCGGACTATTATCCTCATCTTTGTCGCCATATTGGCCCTTCAGTATCTGTCTATATTTCTGAGATGAGGTATTATGTACACTGTTTAAATTATTCGGACTATTGTCCTCATTTTTGTCGCCATATATATTACAACGTTTCGGCCCTTCAGTATCTGTCTATATTTCTGAGATGAGGTATTATGTACACTATTTATATTATTCGGACTATTGTCCTCATCTTTATCGCCATATTGGCCCTTCAGTATCTGTCTATATTTCTGAGATGAGGTATTATGTACACAATTTACATTATTCGGAATATTGTTCTCATCTCTGTCGCCATATTTATTACAACGTTTCGGCCCTTCAGTATCTGCCTATATTTCTGAAATTAGGTATTATGTACATTATTTACATTATTCGGACTATTGTCCTCATCTTTGTTGCCATATTTATCACAACGTTTCGGCCCTTCAGTATCTGTCTATATTTCTGAGATGAGGTATTATGTACACTATTTACATTATTCGGAATATTGTTCTCATCTTTGTCGCCATATTTATTACAACGTTTCGGCCCTTCAGTATCTGTCTATATTTCTGAGATGAGGTATTATGTACACTATTTACATTATTCGGACTATTGTCCTCATCTTTGTCGCCATATATATTACAACGTTTCGGCCGTTGTACGCTCAGGTCTTCTTAAGGAATCAGCACATGTGCTAGGCCACAAAAATAACCTGAGCCGACCAAGCATAGAAATGAATACAATATGAGAACCAGTATTAAGGAGTGCCAGACAAAAGTGATAGTAGCAACAAAAATTGCAATATGAGCTCTGGTAAATAAAGATTGCTGAAGCCATTATGTTCATAATACCCAGAAATTCATACACAGATGTCCTCAAGGACACATAGCATGGTGGATAAAAACGTTAGTTAGATCCAGTGACAGAACCCAAAGAGTGTGAGTTCAATACTCGTTTAAGGTAGTGGTGAGGGGAATTAGCAGGAGATAACTAACAACTGAGATCCATTAAAATATGTCACGTGGAACTAGAACAGTCTACCCCAGTGAGTGAAATAAAGGGTTCAGTTCGACATTCCAACCGCCTGAAGAAGGCCGGAGCGTACAAAGACCGAAACGTTGTAATAAATATGGCGACAAAGATGAGAACAATAGTCTGAATAATGTAAATATATTCATATCGAATTGAGCACTAAGGGATATAATAATAATTTCATGAAGGGTTCCAATTAAGAGAAGTAATGTCTATGATACTTTCACCTTCACCATTATTCTTCATCTATTTAATATTACTTCCTATTTTCCCTTTTCCCTCTTTCTTACGTATACCCCTCTATTATTTTCGCATTTTTGATAACTTACCTCTGAATGTTCAATAAGACTCTGTTTTCCGCCATACTTTGGTTGCTAGCGACAAAAAAATAAAACCTTCGTCTCTCTGACTAAGCATTAATATCTTACTCATAAACACCATTAATGAAATCACAAATATCATTTATAAAACCACAAGCACCGACTGCCGCCGACCGTATCAATATTAGAATAACTCTAAACTTGGTGACAATAACATCCAATTGTCGCCTTAATGAATCATTTCCCCCCGCATTTAGTCACACGTTGGCAGATTCACTTCTGATATGTCATATGTTCATATGATATGTCATAATATATATCCCCTGAATCGATACTTCAAATATACAAAACAACCATTCGCCCTTGCATGGAGTATTGCTGCCATATATGGTCTGGGGCACCTTCTGCTTACCTCGGAGTTCTTGACAAGATCCAGAAACGGATATGTAATCTAATTGGCCCTGATCTGGCATCTCGTCTGCAGTCGCTCTTTCCCAGACGCGTCGTCGCCTCTCTCAGTCTTTTCTACAAATACTTCCATGGTAATTGCTCTGATGAGCTGCTTTCACTGGTCCCCAGACTCCATGAATTCAAGCGCCCTACAAGGCTGGCATCCCGCTCCCACACTTACATTGTAGAAACTTTTAAATGTCGCCGTCTCTTCTACTCCAATAGCTTCATACCTCGCACCTCTCGCCTGTGGAACATCCCCCCCCAATTACTGTTTCCCTGAGAGCTATAATCTCCAACTGTTCAAATGTAATGCCAATGCTTAAAAAAAAATGTTCGTATGATATGATATGTCCAGTTATGATATGTCATAAAAATAATATTCCAACGAGGTTATTTATCTTTCAAAGTATATTGACAACATTTAATTAATCACTGAAATTAAACAACGTCAAGCCTAATCAGAATCTTGACCGCTTTGGAAAACTATGTGTTCTAAGGCTGGATGTGCGGGTGGTGTAATGGGTAAGTTCTCGGAATTTTAAATAGCAGAGACGAGTTCAGTTGCCGTTGGCTTCATTATATTCCTATTCACGCACATATCATTGGAAAAGCTATGAACCCCCATCTTCTCCCCATCTATGGGTTAATTAATAAGACCTGTATCACGAAACCAATATTACCTAAAAAAAATCTTACAATCTAATAATATTTTCTGGTTTTAAATAATCGGCAAAGCTGTAGAATAAATAAATCAATCAATATATGATGGATTTGAGATCTACCTACTCCGGGCAAATATTTCCGAAGCTTAGCTATGACTTTGGGATTTCGAGTTTAGTCAGTAAGAATAAGTTGCTTATGACCATACTAGATTTTGTCAATCTATCTGGAAAGTATTTTTACATAGGATGGAAAATACGACTCCGAAATCAGAAGAAACATTGCGATAGTGAAAGATGAGTTTCAGAAGCTAAGCAAAGTATTACGAAACGGGAAAATGTCCTTAGAAACAAAGAAAAGAGTAGTGAAATGTTATGTAATATCAGTTCTTCAACATGGTAGTCAATGCAGGACAATCTCTTCACAGATACAAAAGAGACTTGAAGCAAAAGTGATACAGAGGGATGGTGTGAATACCATGGACTGGACATGGGAGGAACGACGAAATTTTTATGTAGGAAGTGTTATAAAAGAGGAACGAAAAGCCGGAGAGTAGAACGTCCTAAACGTCGTGATTATGACAATAAAGATGAGAACAGTCCGAAAAATATAAATAGTGTAAATAGTTGCTATACCTCATTTCAGAAATATAGACATACCCCGAAGAAGACCGGAGCGTACTATGGCTGAAACATTGTGAATATAGCAATAATGATAAGGACAACAGTCCAAATAATATAAATAGTGTAAATAGTAGCCATACCTCACCTCAAAAATATAAACAAATCCTGAAGAATGTCGGAGCATACAGAAACGTCGTGAATATGAGAATAAAGATGAGGAGAACAGTTCGAATAATATATATAGTGTAAATAGTTGCCATACCTCATCTAAAAATATAGACAGACGTAGAAGCAGAGTAAACAAGAAGATTAACATAGTATTTAAATTTTTAGAAGATCAATGATGGCTGGAAAGCATGGAGTGGATGAGATTTCCATAAGCTAAAATTGAGAGAAAAGAAAATTTTGGCATAGAACCCACGGTTACATTTAGCCAATTCCACAGTGAAATGATGGGACCTTACCGACAATCTAGTACTGCGCCTCAAGTCATAAAGTAGACAAATGTAATGAACATCGATATACAACTGGTTTTACACGAGAGTTGAAAAGGTCGATATAAGTTTGATTTGCACATGAGTGAAAAAGATAAACAGAGAGACAAAAATGTAAAACACAAGGTCGGTTTGCACTAGATTCCCGTATACATGGGTACATTTTGCACAAAACTCTAAAAGCAAGACTCAGTAAAGTCAATAGGTGGCCCCTTTTTACAGTCAACGTGTTCTTGATCCCTAAAAGACTGCGGGAAAACAAAGCAGGAGTAAAAAAAAAATATGGACATAATTTTGTGTTGTGTGTCTATAATAAAAATAAATCTAACCAGCAATTAATACAAAGTAAGTATTTTTGTTTCATTCAAGGGACAAAGAAAGATTCGGGGAGACACTGAAAGCAATTGAAAACTTCACTGGTAAACAGAATAATAGAGCCTGGTTATAAGAGAATGCTATCACTGTATTAAATATGGAATCAACTTTATCTATCTATATCTCTGAGATGGGGTATTATGATTACTTGTGTCATATGCCCCAGTCGACGAATGGGTTTATAGGGCGATCATACGCCGACTAGGAGATATATACATTCTCACACCCGTGGAGAGATACAAGCTATCTCTCTCAGATCTTGACAATGGACAATTGGTAAACAAAAATATTTTTGAGACCACCGTTCGATTGGGATAATCGAACAGTAATCTTTCCCAGGTCCGCTTCGTTTTCAACACGAATACTGATCCACAATACAAGGATGAACTATAAGGCTTAGCGATTTTTGATACAAGAATTTTAATATGTACAAATATACAAATATCAAAATAAAAGATCCGATAAGTATGAGTTAAAACATCCGACGACCAGATCTCAAAACTTACGTTGGGATATCAAAATTCTCCTAACTCCAAATGGATTCAACTGAACCCGAACATACAAAAATATAAGTATGAATTACTATGAATTGAATGCAGAAGCCAACGCATACACAAAAGAGATGGGATAGGAGTTATAATTATTGTTTTTAAATGTAGAAAGGTGTTTGCAAGAACATAATATTCATGGATGTATGTATATCTTTCTACTACGGGTCCAAAATATGATTACTTATCTTTTATATTCAGTTCTCTTTTTTTATATCAATGTCCTTTCTTTTCTTTTCTCGACACAAACACAATTTCACACACTGTCCGGCTGTAACAGAGGTATACACTTTCTTCCTCTCTTTGCTTCGCCTTTTTCTTTCTTTCCTTTTCTTCTGTAGACAGCTCGGTTTCCAAACCCGACTTACTGCAACAGGGATGTACACTTTCTTCCTCTCTTTGGTTTTCTTCTTTCTTTCCTTCTTCTTCTTTACACAATTCAGCTTATAACAGAGGTATACACTTTCTTCTCTGGTTTTCCCTTTTCTTTCTTTACACAATTCGACTTGTAACAGAGGTATATACTTTCTTCCTCTCTGCGTCTTCAATATGGGGGATCTCGAACAGGAATACTTCTTATATTTCTTGTCCGGAGTTGCCTGGGTTGAACTGGATAAGTTCCATCACTATCAAATGCATCTTATCTTTCCGTTCATAAACTATCAGCGCTTCGGCTTCAGGTCTTGCCTCTTCCCAGTCAAGATAGCAACTGATTCTCGAGTGAATCTCTGACTGTCACGTGTCTTAAGTTTTGGCGCGAATTCTAGCTTACATCCGTCCCCTCTCTAGCTTCTGTCTAGTCATTTGTCGTTACGGGCAATTGGGTCAGTCAACCTTTTGACCTGCCTTCCCAAAATGTCATAAGACTCCCACATGACCTTTATTCTGTTGCTAGGCGGAAATTAACCCTAATATATGCGTATATGCGTGTTTAGGCTATCTGCTTTCATCACACGTCACACTTGCATTATTTAGATTATTCGGATTGTTATCCTCATCTTCCCTGCTATATTCATAAAGTTTCAGCCGTTGTACGCTCCGGCCTTTTTCAGGTGATTGGAATTTCGAATCGAACATTCAATATCCGTCTATATCTCTGAGATGAGGTATTATGATTGCTTGCATCATTTACATTATTCGGACTGTTATCCCATCTTCATTGGCATATTCACAACGCTCCGTTCCGTTGCGCGATCCGGCCTCCTTCAAGTGATTAGAATATCGAATTGAAGATTCAACATCTCTATATCTCTGAGATAAGGTATTATGCTTACTTGCATTATTTACATTAGCTGGACTGTTATCTTCATTTTCATTGCCGTGTTCACAAAGTTTCGGTCGTTGTACGCTCCGGCCTTTTTCAGGTGATTGGAATTTCGAATCGAACATTCAATATTTGTCTATATCTCTGAGATGAGGTTATTATTTACATTATTCGGGATGTTATCTTCATTTGCATTGCCATATTCACAACGTTTCAGCCATTGTACGCATCGGCCTTCTTCAGAAGATTGAAATTTCGAAATTTCCAATCATGTAAATAATGCAAGGTATCGCTTTTATTACAAACGTTGGTTTGAATGGATTGGTATGATCAGCTTATGTGTCACGCCCACTAATTTGTTTGTCATGGTAATATGATTAGATCTGGAGAGTTCTACAATGCAGTATCCGGACAATATAAACGGTAGAATAGAAAAATGTATTATGAATATTAAGGACACATGGCACAGTGGATAAAGGCGTTGATTAGATTCAGTGATAGACCCAAAGAAGGTGAGTTCAATACCTGGTTAAGGCAGTGGAGAACTTTGAGGGAAAATTATATAACTGATAACTGACATCCATCAAACATGGCACGTGGAACTAGAACAGTCTACCCCAGTGATCGAAATAAAGGGTTCAGTTCGAAATTCCAACCACCTGAAGAAGGCCGGAGCGTACAACGGCCGAAACGTTGTGACAAATATGGCGACAAAGATGAGGACAATAGTCCGACTAATGTAAATACTATGAATATTAAGTTTATAGCTATTTTATATCACAAGAACCACTTCTTCCCCATTTGCTTCATCAATGTCTATGTCCAAGAAGAAGGTCCATAAAATACAAAACAAACAAATAAATGTGAGGCAAAGTTACAGTAATAAGTCAAAGCAACAGTAATATGGCGATAGTTTCACAAACTAAGAATTGGCGTTGACACACAAAAGCAAGTTCGGACAAGCGTACGTAACGTAAAAAGACAAGACAGACCGGGACTGAGTCAGATGAAACCAATTAGCGGGCAAATGTTTTGTCTAGAAAGAAATCTTAAAACGCATTTATTTTCATCTTGATTGCCAATTTGAACACTGGAACGCAAACACGGACCGACATGGTTCAAATGTCAACGTTATATAGATGACCGTTTTGATGCCGACATTGAGCAGATCAGATAGACGAGACTTTTATGAAAATTACTGTCAGTTAATTACCTAGCGATAACATGATCCGGAGCCTAATGCCCCAGTTTGCAAGGACTGAATCAGTCGGCGGTCTTTCCTGAAGAGATCCTAAGCGCACCATACTTACTGTCGAAGCGATTGAAGCTGTACGGCAGTGTCCTTGCATCTTGCATCAGCTTCTACCTGTCATCGATCTAATCGACTAGGCATCAGAAGATTCTGAAACCGAATTTAAAAGTTTCCATACAATATTCAAATGGTTCAAATTTTACTACCCCAAGATACTCATGTGTTTCTAACTTTTTTTGTTTTATATCATTCAGCTTTCAGCGGCCAGCCAGTCTATTTTTTTAAAGCATTTCACCCCAAGCAAGGCGGAAGTGTCACTAGCACGGAAAGGTGTTACAGAGAGCGGGGGCAAGAGTAAACAGAGGTGTTTGAGTAAAGGATATAGAGAAGAGCGGGAATCCGGACCAAGACATCAGAATATGTCGACTGATATTACATTTGAATATTTCAAGATTATAGCTAAGAGGGAAGTAAGCAAGAGGAAAGGAGTTTCCCTGTCGGGAAGTGCAAGAGAAGAAGCTGTTGGAGTAGTAAAGGCGGTTGCGTTTAATTTTTTGTCATGCTAATACGATTAGATCTGGAGAATTCGACAAGGCAGTATTCGGACAATATAAAAGGTACAATAGAAAAATGTATTATCAATATTAAATTTATAACTATTTTAATTCGATGAAGCGATGAATATCCCTTTAAAGCCTTGTTTTAATCACAAGTACCATTTGCTCTCCATTTACTTCATCAATGTCTATGTCTATTTATTTTTTCCTCTTGATTGCCAATCTGGACAGGGTAACACAAACACGGACTGACATGGTTCAACTGACAACATTTATCTAGATGACCGTTTTGATTGCGACATTCAGCAGATCAGTTGGATGAGACTTTTAGGAAAATAACGAGACATTAATAAGAATTAAGATTTCGTGAGCTTAGCAGCAATGACAATTGTGCTTTGGTTGATAATCGTCCGAGAGATAACAATTGTAGTGCAAATGGTGATCCTGCTGTGGTTTTCCGCCTACTTTCACTTTTATTTTCGATATCTCTACACATTCTCACTAACATTTTTTCCCTACTTTCACTTTCGTTTTCCATCACACTAACCCTTCTCGCCAGCATTTCCTTACTTTCACTTTCATTCTCAATACTTCACTCTCCCGACAACTTTTTTTTTGCCCTCCTTACTTCGTTACATCGTCATTACTTTTTCACGTGATCGCGGTGCAGCGACCAACGGAGACTACTCAAGGGACGATGAAATAATAAGCAGGTTTTGACGTTTGCTCACGGACAATCACTGGACGTCTTCGTCCGGATGACGATCCTGTACAATTAACCGTTTTACAACGCGAGGACTACAAATAAATAAATAAATAAACAGCTCCTGCATGAAACAAACAGACAGACTGCTTGTTTTGTATAGCAGATGTGAGGAGGGGAAGACATCAATAGAAAGAATAATTATGTCAGGCAAGAATAGTAGGAAGTGCAGTGAAATTCGTTCCATCTACAAGCCTCTCTAAATATTTACATAGCACGAAAAAGCTTGAGGCTATATAAGTTTCCTTCCGTGTTCTTTGTTGTTTTTTGACATGAACAATTTTCGCTGTAAATTAGCACGACACATCCTTGACTACTCGACAATCGCACAATAGAATTGCTTTTTTTTTAAATTTAAGACTTAATTAACCTTTCGTTAGTACTTCGAGGAAATGCCATACCATTAGTACCATAGGTTTTTCAAAGACCTAATTTAAAATACCAGCAATAGATAATTTAGTTCCTAATGTGCCAGTTCTGTCTTCTCTTATATATTTTTTTACTGGCATTTATAGTTTAGATTTAAAGAATTTATTTCGAAAATCGAAATGAAAAGACAATATTTAAAAAAAAAATATTTCTTTAGGTTTCTGATGTTCAACTATAAAAATAGGTTTAATTTCATTTTTTAGTGTCATTCTTCTAATATAAATTATGATTAAACAGATTCTGTTGTTCAAAGTTGCTGTTGGTTTAAATATCTGGGAATGATTTAAAAACACTTAACACAAACCAGTTTAGTATCTCTTCAAAGAAGACCGCCGACTGATCCAGTACTTGCAAACTGGGGCATTAGGCTCCGAATCATGTTATCGCTAGGTAATTAACTGACATTAATTTTCCTAAAAGTCTCGTCTATCTGATCTGCCCAATGTCGGCATCAAAACGGTTATCTATATAACGTTGACATTTGAACCATGTCGGTCCGTGTTTGTGTTCCAATGTCCAAATTAGCAATCAAGATGAAAATAAATGCGTTTTAAGATTTCTTTCTAGACAAAACATTTGCCCGCTAATTGGTTTCATCTGACTCAGTCCCGGTCTGTCTTGTCTTTTTACGTTACGTACGCTTGTCCGAACTTGCTTTTGTGTGTCAGCGCCACTTCTTAGATTGCGAAACTTATTACTGTAAATTTGTATTGCAATTTTTTGCTTACTTTGTATTTTTTGGACCTTCTTCTTCTCTTTTTATTATTATTTATTGCAAACTTTATGGAGAGTTCTGTGACTTATTTTACATTTGACTATGGCAACTCATTCCAAGTTTTCCATTTTTAGTTTGTCTAGAGGCAAGCAATTTGGACAATAGAATGTTTTCAACATTCAGAAAAAGAAGGTCAGTAACTAAATACACAGGTCTACCCCTGAGAAAATGAAATATTTTTGAGAAAATTATTGTAGATTAGAATTCATTCAACTTTTCTTAAACCACGACATTTGGCACAATTGAAGAATATTGATATGTTTTATCGATTTTGAATGGGGGTCTGTTCATAATATCAAAACAGTGTCATATCGATCCTATACATTTGCAGAGCTATCGGCACATTCTGTCAAATGCATATATATATATATATATATATATATATATATATATATATATATATAAAGAAATATAGTCTTAAGGTGTGCTATATTTATGGAATAAAGTGCTCAATATCAGAGATAGAGCGTGTGTAAATATAAAAAGTGAACATAAGTTAACACTTAGAGGCGACAGTCTGTTTCATGCTATATGCAATCGTCAGATCACATGTGGCCTGACGATTGCATATAGCATGAAACAGACTGTCGCCTCTAGGTGTTGACTTTATGTTCACTTTTTATATATATATATATATATATATATATATATATATATAATGACACAATATTTTAATCCATATGGAATTTCCAGGAGGATATAGATTATTAAAGAATATCAGAGATTAAAGAATCTCATAGGTAATAATTTTTATTTCATGAGAAATTTAAAAAGGGCAGCTCTCAATCTTCAATTTTGTTTGTAGGTCTTGAAGATTGAGAGCTGCTTTTTTAGAGCTCCCATGAAATAAAAAATTATTACCTATGGTATTTTAAGTATTTGATATTCTTTAATCAGCACACACACACATATATATTTATTAAAGACATTTTTATGTTTAACGTTCTTTTTATAGATACAAGTATTTAAGTAAATGCTCCGTTTATAATAAACAGTATTAAATAACATTTACCGGCCTGAATATCCGAGAAATTTTCATAGAAAATATTCATCCTTTGACAGGATTCAAACCTGCATCCTATACGGAACCGTCATTTACGCTGACGTGCCATAACCGACTCGGCCACAAAGGAGCGTTCGGTAGGATAGGTCGAATTTACTGCTTATAAACTTCAATCTTCCATGAATCTCGTACATTCATAACTGCTCATGGCGTATCAAATGTAAACAAATGACGTCACATATTAATAAATGGACAAAGTCCGACAATTTATTTATTAAAGACATTTTATGTTTAACGTTCTTTTTATTATAAACAGAGCATTTACTTAAATACTTGTATCTAAATGTCTTAAATTGTCGGACTTTGTCCATTTCTTAATATATATATATATATATATATGTGTGTGTGTGTGTGTGTGTGTGTGTGTGTGTGTGTGTGTATGTGTGTGTATGTATATTAATACATTTTTATGCTTATAGATTCTCTTTATAAATATATTTAACTAAATGCTCTGTTTATAATAAGCAGTATTAAACAACATTTAACCGATTGGGCCACAAAGGAGAGTTCGATTAACAAGGTTAGGGCACGTCACGCTATATGACGGTTTCGAGTAGGATACAGGTTCGATTCCTGTCGGAGGACGAATATTTTCTATGAAAATTTCTCGGACATTCAAACCGGTATATGTTGTTTAATAAACAAAAATATCTTAAAGTAATTGTCAAATTTTGTCCATTTCATTATATATATATATAACTTTTTAAGATAGGGCCCATAATTTAATATTTAGCGAGTAAAATCGAATAAAATATATATATAACCTAAGGCACCTTTCGACTGACACTTCTTCAGAAGTCAATTGTCGGTATAAAAATAATGCTAAAGTCGAGTTTTGTGGGGTGGATCTATAATACACTATTTTTATTCTATTGTAGTACGTATCATCATCTCTCGTAAAAGTATCTCCCCCTCTATCCGTATAGATATTTTAGCTACCATCCAACAAAACATGGTTATTAATTGCTTTAAATGTCAGTACGATGCTTACTAAATAGGTAAAACCATTCAGTGGCTAGAGATGATGATTGCTCGACATATGCCTGGTCCGATCCGAAGGCATACACCAATAACATCATCCGGGTATTCACAAACACACGAATCTGCCATCGATGAACACTTGTTAAGTACAAATATTTGTAGGGACAATTATTCAGAAGTGTTCCGAGTTCCGCACAGAGCCCGGACAAAACAATCATCTGAATATCTAAAACACAGCGTCCGACTCTGTGTAGACAGAAGGAGCTCAAACATATTACAACTGTTTTGGGAGTGACTGGTTCGATTTGGATATCAATAACAATTTTTAAATTCCTATTTTAAAAATTATATAACGGCTTGGAATAGGAAATCGGAGAGCCGAGTTCGAATTCGATTAGGGTTCCATATATTCATTTACGAGTAAATACACTTGGGAAGCGTATGAATCCAGCTCTTCTCACCTTACAACCATTATTTAAATTAATAGGAACTGTATCATTAAACCCTTATCTCCAAAAGGTTATGACAATCTAGAAATATTTCCGGTTTTAAATAACCTGTTAAAGCTTGTAAACCGTACAAAACAGATACAAAAAAACTGTTAACTGCATATCTTACCTTGTTAAGATTGTGCACATCTATCTTGCTAAATAATACTAGAAGTCTGCGATTGCATGAGTGCATTTTTGGTGCGTCCGCCCGGCGCATAATGATTTAAGTTAATCTGATTTAAAGGAACAAGATTTAAAAATACGAGTTGTTTATACAGTAAGTATTTTTTATTTTAACTTTATTCAAACAGACAATTTTTTAACTAAAATATTTTTTATGTTAAAGACAGACACAAAGAGATCCCGATTTGCTGCTTCATCCCGTTTTTTGTAGATTAATTATTTACATTTCAGCTTTCTTTAAACAAACAATATTTGAAATATTTAAAAAATAGTTTTTGCATATTTGAAAAACATTTTCAAGTGAATATGATTTAAAAATATGTTTTGGCATATTAACAAATATTTTTAAGTTAATCTGATTTAAAATATATCCTGGATGTTTTATTTCTATTAAATGCTGTAAACAATCAGTAAAACGTTAAACATGAACTTGTAAATGCGAAAAAATGTACTGAACTATATGTCAGAACATGGTTTTATGACACGGAACAAAAAGACAATTTTAAGAGCTAAAAAGGACAGGAAATTGTGGAAAACCATGATCGCCAACATCTTCAAGGATTACAAAAGAAGACTATGACGTAGTTACTGTTTTCGGTTAACGTTAATTAATATTCTTTTTGGTCAACTATTTTGTTAATAAGTGTGATAAGAATTGTCGAAAAAGTAGGCTTTATTGAAATGACGTATAATAGAGAAATAACAGGACGAAACATACAAAATTTAACAATAACATTAGATATAAGGATATGAGAACCATTAATTATTTAAAGCATGACATTTTCAATCGGGAAAAAAGGACAATAGCTCAGGTTTGACTTACGATAAGTTTCAAGCGAAAAGCACCTGCCAGTGAAATTCGTGTCATGAGACAAAGAAAAACCAGGATTGTCAACAACAAACGCAGTTACAGTTGCACTTAAAAAAAAACGCACATCGTAGCGTGATTATTGTTAGAGAAACACCGTTAAAATTCTCTAACGCCAAGAATGAATCAAGTTTCTATTCAAATTTTGAACTTAATAATTCTAGTAAAATTTTGACAAAGAGGAATTTTTTTGAGCGTCTGCTTTTCCTTTCTGTCTCTGTGTCTCTCTCTCTCTCTCTCTCTTTCTCACTCTTTCTCTCTCTGTGGCTGTTTCTATCTATCTATCTATCTATCTATCTATCTCTCAGTGTGTTTATGTGTCGCTCTCTGTGGGATTCATTTTGTCCTTTAAGACGTCATCGGCTGAAAACAAAACTCATCACACAAAATGTATGTTTCGGCATTGTCATTAATATTCCTAACATTCAACCGATCTATAAAACATGTTTATATCACATTCTCCCAAATTAATAATAAAAACTAAGTTTGGGCTCACTCTGGTAATTATGATCTTATTTGATTTTATTTTTATTTTTACAGAACCTGAAACGTAAATCATACTGAAAATGAACGAATAAAATAAAATGAAAGCTAACTGACGCATACGATAGCGTATAAGACACATGGCCGAATGGTGAGATCATTCACTTTCCGATCATCAGATGCAGGTTCGAATCTCATCATGGTCGACCTGTCAAGCAGGTATCTGCTTAATGTTAGCGGGCGGTGCCATTGGTCTGAAACCTGTAGGGACCGGCTGATCCAAGACTTTTGAATGAAATTGGGTAGGCGGAAATGTTCGGAAGATATCGGTGATCGTTGCAAACCATCGTGACTGGGTGTGCTGTCCTTTTAAAAAGAAATCTGTTGGTCCTACCGGATTCTGTTCTTTCACTCTCTGTCTGTCTGTCTGTCTCTGTCTCTCTGTGTCAAGAAAGACTAGGGTCGGTTCAGCATGGTTGCAGTATAAACCACACTTGAGTTCTGTGGGTTTCGGACATACACAAATGTACTTGATCAGGCGTATGTAACAGGGATTGAAAAATCGCCCTATCAAACGTTTGTACTGGGAACAGAGTAGCCAGCCATTTATCATGAGACGCATCACGAGATGCATTTTGACGACATTTAACACACGATTCCAATTCATTCCAATGAAGGCGATAAAGCCACTAACACTCAAGGTGGTTACTGAGTGTGAAAGAACCCATTAAAAACAATTATAAAGAAGAGAGTAAAAGAACAGTATAGTTCTTACAGTAAGTAAGAATACTTGCATGGAGTATTGCTGCCATATATGGTCTGGTGCCCCTTCTGTTTGCCTCGGGGTTCTTGATAGGCTCCAGAGGCGGATATGCAATGTGGTTGGACCTGCTCTGGCGTCTCGTCTACAGTCACTTTCTCACAGGCGCGCCGTCGCCTCTCTCTGTCTGTTTTACAAATACTTTCATGGCAATTGATCCGAGGAGCTGCATTCACTTGTTCCCAGACTTTATGAGTAAGCGCCCTACGAGGCTGGCATCCCGCTCTCACCCCTTCGCTGTCGAAACTCCTAAATGTAGCCGTCTCTTCTACTCTAATAGCTTCATATCTCGCACCTCTCGCCTGTGGAACTCCCTTCCCTTCTCCTGTTTCCCTGTGAGCTATAATCTCCAGATATTCAAGTGTAATGTCAATCGACATCTCCAGTTGCCTTGATCTATCCACTACCCTCATCCTTTCTTCTATCACTCCTATCTGATCTTGCTCTAAATTTTCTGTAAACCCTTGCGTCCTAGTGGCTTCCCGCCTTGCTTGGGGTGAAATGCTTAAAAAAAAAAAAAACAGGATGCAGAAGATGACGTTTGACATTGCATTTTCTTTCACACACATTAAGCCCTTTTTATCTTGGAGGCCTTATTGGCTTACTTGGTGTGAAATGATTAAAGAATAATAAATGTAAACTTGTCAATGTTTCCAATTAAATTTTCGTAATTCTTCGTACTTTGCTTAACTTATGGAAGGCATTTTTCGATATCCCAATGCAACTTCGGATTTTTGTGTCACATTCCCCATCCTTAGAAGCTATGAAACGCAATTGGAATGAAAGAAGTGATGACACCCACCTCGAATCTACCATAAAACTTCAAGATGGATCATTTGTAAATACAAACGCTTCAAATACGTGCATCAGCTGCATGGGGGTCTAATGGATAGCGGCTCGGGTTGAAGAATCAGAGAGCCGAGTTCGAATTCCGGTCGAATCCATTATATTAAATTACGTGCTAATATCCTTGAGAAACGTGTGAATCCGCTTATTTTCCCCCGAGACAGACCGGGTTCTATAGCCTTTGATGGAAATTTGTCTACTGCAGAAAGAAATGGCAACCTACTGTGGAAAAAAAAAATTGCCTCACCAGTTCTCTATCGCTTTAAGCAGGTAAACAAATGGTTGCTGAAGACAGTAGGTTTATAATACACAGAAATTCATCTACAGATATCCTCAAGGACACATGGCACAGTGGATAAAGGCGTTAGTTAGATCCAGTGACAAAGAGTGTGATTTTAATACCTGGTTAAGGCGGCAGAGAACTTGGAGTGGGGAAATAACAGGAGATAACTGATGACTAACATCTATTAGACATGGCACGTGGAACTAGAACAGTATATCCCAGCGAGCGAAATAAAGGATCCAGTTCAACATTCCACCCACCTGAAGAAGGCCGGAACGTACAACGGCCGAAACGTTGTGATAAATATGGCAACAAAGATGACAATAGTCCGAACAATGTAAATAGTGTACCTAATATCTCATCTCAGAAATATAGACAGAGTGATAATTTCTTCGTTCTCATAAACCAGCCTTGACTAGCTTTAAACTCTATATCTTTCTCATCTGGGTATTTTTTGCTCAGGTCCTCAAATACAACAATTTCGTTTGAATGATTTCTTAACTCATAGCAGCACGCTGATGATTTAAACTATCAATCCAACGAGAAAGAAGCTGTTCCATCTCTGCAAAAATTTTTCCTCTTGTCTTATTGATAAGAGTATTCTTCAACCATGGGATATCAGATTTAATATATGCCAAAGATTTATCCTTATTGTGAACAATCTTCCATACAGTTGTCGAATTCATTGTTGACTCTACATCTTTCTCATCTGGGTATTTTTTGCTCAGGTTCTGAAACAAAGACAATGCTTTCGTTTCAGTTATTTCTCGACTCAGAGCAGCACGCTGATGATTTAAACTATCAATCCAATGAGATAAAAGTTGTTCCATCTCTTCAAAGATTTTCTTCTCTTTTCTTATTGGGGTAAAATATGAAGTCACAAATGAATGAGAATGAGAGAGTAGAGAGACAAACAGACGTATACCGTGCGTATAGTTAATTTAAACTGGTTTTCAATTTCGCGGGAATCACGAGTGGCGCTGACAGCGACACCAAACGGTAGATATTGGAACTACCGTGGCAAACACCAATATGGAGCTCTTAATGGCACCTAAATACAACGACAACACAGAGTCACAGATGTTTTCAGATTTTGTTCTTTAGGATTTATGATGATTATATTAACATTAACTGTAAATGTACGTATTTTAATATAATTTTATACATTTTTATTCATATTTATTGTAGAGTAACATGATTTTATGTGCTTTTAACCTTTTTCCGGTGATATTAAGACTTCAGTATTTGTGGCGAACAGACTTAAACTTATTTTTATTTTTTTCATATATTTTTTGACAAACGACGTATAATCGAGAACGACTTAACTCGAAACGACGTAAGCCGAGGTATACGTGTAATTTTTTTCCAAAACACCATACATAATTATAAACATTTTCAAACTCTAAAATTTCTTTTATTTAAAATGTAGAGTACATAATTTTTTCTCAAACTAAAATAATATAAATTGTAATTAAATAATAACAAGATAATTCAACGTACAGTATTCTGAATAAAATAATTTATCTCTATCTATAAAAGGCAGGATATGTGTGTGTGTGTGTGTGTGTGTGTGTAACGAATGTACGGCCGCAATTTTGGACGGATTTGCACCAAAATTTACATGCTCATGCTCCAATTTAGCGGGAAGGCCATCACCGACCTTGCATTTCCCAACTCCCATCGATAGTGGAAATAATCGATTTTTTTCATACTTCTACGGCAGTTTTCATGTAGTTTGCAGCCATTTTCTACTGGCCAGAGTGAGAGCCTAAAGCTGGCTGCCACGAATAGGCAGGAAGATGCTATTGGTCAGCGTGAGAACCAATAGCTGACTGACACGAATGTTAACTAGCATGCAAAAAATCGATAGCTGCATTTGTCAGAAGTGGGAAAAAATTTAAATCTGCATGGCACTTTACTCCAATTGGCTCATTCGCTTGCTTAAACTCAACGTTGATTCTGATTCCGCAGAACTGGGTTGGGTGTAAAAAAGTATTTGTTGTTAACATTCTTTTTTCATTCGGTTTTTCCAGTTACGAGTCCTTTTTTTAAAGCTGATCATTTTGTGTACATTTTGTTTAGTTCTTTTTTCGTAACAGATTTAATGTTTAGTATAGAGCTTAGAAAAAATTTGCAGTGTGAGATAGGCAAGAAGTAAGACATGTAGCAACATCAGCACGACAAAGGGCACTCCTTTAAAGGCAAGGAAGGGCAAAATATTTTAAGTCAAGTGATAGCGATTGCTGTATGAGTCGTACGATTTTTGAATCTAGCACGAGCAACGCCGGGCCATGCTGCTAGTCAGAGATATAGCCTTACGATATAGCTTGAAAGACTGCTAAATAAGACGACAACACAGAGCCACCGATGTTTTTATATTTCGTTCTCTACGATTTATGATGATTATATTAACATTTACTGTAAATGTAAGTATTTTAATTTGGTTTTATATAATTTTATTCTTATTTATTGTACAATAACAGGATTTTATGTGCTTTTAACGCTTTTCTAGTGATATTACGACTTCAGTACTTGTGGCGAACAAACGTAGTCGAACAAAATGACTTAAACTTGATTTTTATTGTTCCATATGTTTTTTGACAAACGACATATAATCGAGAATGACTTAACTCGAAACGACGTAACCAGAAGTATACCTGAATACTTCTGATGCCACTTAAGACAGAACACCATAATAAATTCGTAAGATAAGCCAATAATGTAACAAATCGAAGTTCTTTTAAGCATATTTAAACAACTGATTATTTTCCGAAACAGAGAAGTGACATGACCTACATTCGCTTCGAAATGTCCGCTTCCGACGAATCGATGTAAGTCAAAACATTATGAATAGAGATTGTATTTAGACAGCGGAACGGAACAATGAAAAGAAACGATCGTATTCCGTTGTGAAAGGATTCGGTTGACGCAAAAAGAGAAATGGATATGACGGCGAAGTAGCGAGACTAAAGAAGCTAGGTTTCTTGTTACGATAAATGGCGAAAGGAGATTGCTTCCTCTGATCAATGTCGAAAACTGACACGTTCGCCCAGTAACCAATCAGTGTCAGGAGAAAATAAAGAGGCAGCTGTGTTCGTAACCACCAGGAGGACACATTTATTTTGATCGTCAAATTACGTAAACGTGTAAATACATTTAGCAGGCTATAGAGACTTGAACAGAATGACTCTGCGTAGCACAATTGCGAGGATGAAAAAAATTAAAACAGACTAAGGTAGACGGAACAAAAGTTACTCCGAAAAGTATGCTTGCAGGTAAGCTATAGTCGATCAACAAAACCCAATGAAAATATTATGATATAATTATTTAACAGTCGAGTTGTCAGGGAAACGAATTCATGGTAATATCGACTTGAGGAGCAATACCAGCACGTGGTACTTTTGCAAAAACATACCACGGGTGAACCAAAGCTTTGTGAGTCAAATTGGAACGGAACGTCTACCCAATTTGACACACAAGGCGTTGGTTCCCCCGTAACATGGTTTTGCAAAAGTATCACGCGCTGGTATTGCTCCCCAAATACCACGCGCTGGTATTACTTCCCCGTTCGGTAGTCGTCGATGGCTGTGTACGAAAACTGATCAAGCCATATTATGCTCTTAATCACAGAAATGATAACTACGATCTGCTCAGCATGGTTAAAATATAAACGACAGGGGGACACAATGGACGGAGAAGGAATCGGTAATAGGGATTTGATAGCCGCTCTGGTAGAGAGATGTGCTTGGAAAATACACCGAGTGAAAGACAGCCAAATCGATAGGTACAAGCATAAATACGTGAAGTATGACAAAATGACGTGGATAGACAAACAGATAGATATGAACAGACTGAGATAGATAGATAGATAGATAGATAGATAGATAGATAGATAGATAGATAGAAACAGATTAAAATAGATGATGTCAAATATAAATATGAATTGAGTGAGATAGATAGATAGATAGATAGATAGATAGATAGATAGATAGATATGAACAGGCTGAGATAGATAGCTGTATCAAACTTACAGCAACCGCCGTCTGTCTAACTCTCTGCATTAGCAGAGAGGAACCCGGACGAAGCTTTGCCGAAGGGTAAGGTTTCGTCTGGGGAGGTTGACAGCTCTCGAACCCGCCTAGGCCGGGCCTACGGGCTCGGATAACCCACATTAAACTCGGCCTTGTGCCACATGCTACCCCACGGGGGGGCAGCTAAATATAGCTGAGATAGATAGATAGATAGATAGATAGATAGATAGATAGATAGAAATTAGCAGGTTAAGATATATAAAGAGGAACAAAGAAATAGATAGATAGATAGATAGATAGATAGATATGTAGAAATTAGCAGGTTAACATATATAGAGAGGAACAAAGAAAATAGATAGATAGATAGATAGATAGAAGAAAGAAAGGCATAGCAATCTAATGTTGCGCAAAAGTAATTGAACCCCAAGATAATATATTAAAAATGTGTCTCTTTTTTTCCAAATAATCCACAAATCTTAATTAAATTATATATTCATTAAGAAAACAAAAACTTTATTAAAACGACCACTTTCGAAAGTTTTATGAAGCTGGAATAAAATATTAATTAAAAATGAAAAATGAATAACCGCAAAAGCAAATGAACCCTTCCATTTATTCTTTGGTGACTCCTCCGTTTGCGGTTACGACGTCGATCAAGTTTTTTTAAAATATTTTTTATGAAGTTTCTACCAGTACTGAGCGTCAAGTTTTGATTTATTCTTCTTGTTAAAACTGTCACAATTGCTCTATATTAACCAGGGTTTCTGGCGTGTACTGTCTTCTTTAACAATAGATTTTCAGTTGAGTAAGAGTTTGTCTAAGCCATTCCAAGACTTGATATTTATTTTTCGAAGCCATTCTTTTGTGCATTTCTTTGATGATTCAGATGATTCTCATGTCGGAAGATTCAGTTCCAACTTAAACCCAATTTTCGAACCAAGAGTAAAACACTTTAGTTCAAAATTTCTTTCTTTCAGAGTCCATTGTTTCGTCAATGCCTACTATTCTTCCTAGTCCAGCTGCAGCAAAGCACATTCAAGTTATAACACTGCTCTCACCATGTTTAACAGTCGTCACCATTTTTTTTCTCCAGAAGTGATATTCGGAGCTCGCCAGACATACTACATATCATTGCTCCCAAAAGCTCTAGTTTAGTATCATCCGACTATAAAACCTTTTGTCAGAACATCTCTGGCTTATTAATATTTTTTTTAAACATTCAACCCCAAGCAAGGCGAGAAGCCACAAGCACGCAAGGGGTTACAGAGTTGGAGCGAGAATAAAGAAGAGTGATAGAGGTAAGGTTGAAGAGACGGTTAGGGGATAGATCCGGGCATCTGGAGACGTCGATTGACATTACATTTGAATAGTTGGAGATTATAGCTATCAGGAAAACAAGAAATGGGGAAAGAGTTCCACAGGTGAGAAGTGCGAGCCATGAAGCTATTGGAGTAGAAAGACGGTTACATTTAACCCTTTCGACAGTGAAAGAGTGAGAGCGAGATGCCAGCCTAGTTGAACGCTTAAATTCATGAAGTCTGGGAACCAGTGAAAGCAGCTCATCGGAGCAGTTACCGTGAAAGTATTTGTAAAAAATAGATAAAGGGAGGCAACGGCACGTCTGTGAGAAAGCGGCTGCAGACGAGATGCCAGATCAGGGCCAATTACATTGTATATCCGTCTGTGGATTTTATCAAGGACCTTGAGACAATTAGCAGTGGCTCTAGACCATATATGGCAGCAGTACTCTATGAGTCTCAGCATAGTTGAACCGAGATTGTGTGTGCTTTTACGCAAGCAGTGGGTTTTTTTTTCCTAGGTATTCTGCCATAAAGACCGACATCTTTCAGATATTGCCGCTATAGACATATGCAAATTGAAGCTAACATTGACCAGAGGATCCTTGAAGAACAGCAGAGGTCACAGAAGGATTCACATAGGCTTGCCGAATTTGATATCTACTTGATCTTGCAGTAATTTTTCTGCTGACGATTCCGTCGTACCAAACGCCATCCATTTAAAAATAATTTGTCGCAGGATGGAGACGTGCACCCCACATACTTTTGGAAGCTTTTTGTAACCTTCTCCGTGTTTAGAGGCTTGAACTATGCGAAGTTCTTTTGATTTTGACATATATTTTCATTAATTAATTTCGAACTGTATTTTTGCATACGTGTTATTGGATCATACCCATAATAATAATAATGGACTATTCCATAAATACTGCGCCTCAGGTGAAGGCAAGGAGTCAGTCGTTCAAGTCTGAACCGACTGTTCGGTTAAACTCTCTTCCTACGGGCGGGAAGAACCCGAAAGGGGATACGCCGAAGGGCGGATTCTTTTTCGGGGAGGTAAACCGACCCTGAACCCGCTTATACGGGTTCAATGGGCATTTTTTTGCCGAGCCTACGGGCTCGGAGATCTCACATTGTATAACCGGCCTTGTGCCACATGCTTCCCCAGTGGCGGGTGGGGGGCGGGTGACTGAATATCGTCAGTCGCTCAAGTCCTGAACGACAGATCGGATGAACTCTCTGCCTTCGGGCGGGTTGGAACCCGAAAGGGGGTAGACCGGCCCTGAACCCGTTTATACGGGTTCAATGGGCATATTTTTGGCCGAGACCACCGGCTTGGAGAGCCCACGTTAAAAAGGCCTTGTGCCACATGACGCCCTCGTGGGGGATACTGAAAATCGTCAGTAGTTCAAGTCGAGTCAAGAGTCGAGTCAGAGGCATTCCGAAACAGAGTCGCGTTCAGACAATTACTGCAAGACATTGGAATAGTGATACTGGTCGAGACTACATTGTTCTCTCTATTAAACCTGATTGTTCGTACTAACACTTCTACTTCTCTGTATATATTCCTGTTTGTAATATATCTGTGTTATTCCATATCCGTGTTCGAGTTCATCTTTATTGGTTCTACCTTGGACTATCACCTATTACAAGGAACCGGACCGTAACGATATGCAAGGGGTTATATTAGCTGACATCAGTATACACAGCTAACAAAAATGATCATGTCTCAATTTGATTTTTACACGTGCACAAAAAAATTATTTGCACTGGCATCCATATACAAGAAGAATGCATAATGTAAATTTAAGTGTTCACTTTTGCACATTTTTAATTAACATTTTTATTCCAGCTTGATAACATTTTTTGAAAGTGGTTTCGTTTAAAAAAGATTTTTCTTAAAGGATATATACTTTAATTAAGATTTGTTGATTTTCTGGAACAAAGTGGCAATTATTTTAATATCATCTAAGGGGCTACTTCTGCGTAGTACTGTAGATATAAACATAGAATTATATATAGTTAGAAATAATTAGGAGGATTTGACATAATTATAATAGTAATTCATCGAGTTTAGAAGAAACCTCAACAGAATGCAGAAAACACTGAACAGCCGTTTCGTCCTATATTTGGGACTGATCAGCAGTGCGTATCCACTACCGAGTATTGAAACCCGAATAGTTATGATAGGAAGCAAACGCCCTACCACCGGCCTTCGGTGACGAAGAGGTAACGAATTAGACTCGATAAAGCGCCGCTCGATCACATATTCCGTGGTGGAACACATCCGAGTTTCTCTTTACCTACAGGACTGTACCTCTGCGAGCCACAATTACTATACAGAAGAAACTCAGTCCAGAGCATTAAAAGCCGGTTCAAGCAAGGATATGCAGGTAGAAATAATTATATATATAATTTTTTTTTTCATACCCTGCCTGGTGGCAAATGCTGCTGGTGACGCCTGGGGTGGCGGTTCCGCCATAGCCACCGAAACCGTGAGATCACCCCTGGTCGGCGGCTGATGAAGTCAGGGTATCGCACGTGCTAACACACGTTGTATGTTAAAAATTGATTACCAAGACTCTCTGGAAAGCAAGATGACTCTTCGGAAAGACGAAGTGACCCTCTAGAAAGGTGGAGTGACATCTTGGAAAGACAAGAATCTACATTAAAGCATGAAGAATGCAAAAGACGTAGAATTCCCTCTGGGTGACTGTAGCGGGGAGGGAGAATATATCACCCATCAGACTGATTTTAATGGAAACGACCTGTATATGGACCCGGCTACAACGTATGATTGCGGCAGAAGATTCAACGGTTTACGTGGTTTACGTATCCATAAGGCACGCTGGTGCAAACAACGTAATTCTCCTATTGGAGAATGTAAATCGAGTGATGGGATTATGAATCTGGAATACACCCACAGCGTTCAGGATTCCATCGTTGAGCGACAGCACCCTGGAGAAATCCTACGTAAACCAAGAATACAGTGGCCAAAAGGTAACCAGAAGACTGTTTGGACTAATCTTGACAAAGAGCTTTCTTTTATCCTTAATAACAATCTTAAGGGTCACATAGGGCAAAAGATCAGTTCCTTTTGTAGAATAATATACGACGTTTGCTTTGAGTGATTTGAACCGTTAATGGAAAAGTTAAAAAGAGGAAAAACGACCAAATCGACGACAAATTTAGAAAGGAAAGTTAAGATCAGAACAAACATTAGTGAAATATTATGCGCGCATCATCATGACCTAATATGCGCAGGTGAAATATTTGCATAGCCGTTTATAACGATTTTTACGAGCGCGTCAATAACGGCAAACGCGTTCAGGAACTTTCATTACGGACAGAAGCTGCAAAGAGGAACAATTGTTTTATTTATTTCATTAAGAATTTGCAAAGAGGAACGATCAATTATTATTATTTTTTTCATACCCTGCCTGGTGGCAAATGCTGCTGGTGGCGCCTAGGGTGGCGGTCCCGCCATAGTCACCGAAACCGTGAGATCACCCCTGGTCAGCGGCTGATGAAGTCAGGGTATCGCACGTGCTAACACACATTGTATGTTAAAATATATATATATATATATATATATATATATATATATATATATATATTAAATAAAACAGACCACTTTAAGGTTCCATGTAATAAATATAAATATTAGCTCCTTATATTTTTCATAAACTAAATATTAGCTCCGTATAAAATTTATTACATGGAACCTTAAAGCGATCTGTTTTTATTTAAATTATTTGCTCTGGATTTACATTGAGCTCTCTGGATTTCATCCTCCTTGGGTTTACCCATACGGATTACCTACTTTTTCATAAACTATATATATATATATATATATATATATATATATATATATGTGTGTGTGTGTGTGCGCGCGCGTAAATATACGATGAACAATAGGAAAGAACCATAATCCGAATTTCTTTAGTATTTATGTTTTTATTTAAAAAAAAAAACAGTGCTCGATACACAAGTATAGTCTATATTATAATTATAATTAATTATTATACTAGCGATGGAATCATATTTTTAAAAATATATATAATATATATATATATATATATATATATATATATATATATATATATATATATTAATCGTTACTTTCAGTGGATACTCGTATTTGAGTAGACGATCCGTTTTTTTTTTAACCAATGTTAAGAGATAGATAGATAGATAGATAGATAGATAGATTATGGCACTTTTGGGAAAACGACTAAAATGCTTATATTTTCAAAGGTGACATTGGCCCTTTGCGTATGTCGTGCGAATATTCAAGTTATTCGGTTACCCGTCTTGAATGAATCGTAAACCTTTCCCGTAATTAAATTCGATTCCCGCTCACGTGAAACTTGGAAATGCCAAGTTGGCTTTTTTTTTACTCGTCAGACGAGGAATACCATGTTCCATTTTCTTGAAACTGAAGTCACAGCTCCATAATATCTTAATTAGCCGTCACATTAATTATTCAATCATCGAAAATAAAACCGAACATCGCACTGTCTTTCCTTCTCTCCCTAACATAACCACCGGTCGAAAATGTGGGAGGGTTTATTTCAAACCGAGAATTTGGGGTATCAAATATTGTAGTTTTTTGTAAAATAGATTAAAAAAAAATGAGGAGACTCATAGCTTAAATTCACATTTGAACGTTACTGTCGCTATGGAAACAAATAACCGCGAACGGAGATTAATTAAATAAAACTATATATATATATATATATATATATATATATATATATACAGAGTGTATCAAAAATAATTTTACAAAATTTGGAAGCGGGTTCCATATAAACATATGTCCAAAGGGCGATGGGCACCTAGATGCGGTGTAATGGTTAATAAGCTTACCTTGCTAGAACAATTTCGAATGAGAAGTGTGTTCGATCCTCACTGGGTGCACTATGCTTTCGGCCTTATGCCACACCTAAGCTACGCTTGGAATATCACTATTCCTAAAAGGCCATCGTTGTACTTCAAAAGAGCAACACATGTTGAAAATGTCTTCCGTTTGCTTCTACACACACATGCAACCGTCGGATCATTGACTGGTGGATCCCTTTCAGATACACCCACACGGCGTCGAGTCGGTTTGCAGGCCCCCATGGCACATGGTTATTGTGCCTTTGACGTATTTGTTCCCACTGGTCAAAATCCAAATGATTACAAAGGAAGGATTTGCTTATAGGAACTTTGTCCTTGTTTTGGTGTGAGTTACCCGCCCCCAAACTTTATAAAATTTATTTGATACAGACTATATATATATATATATATATATATATATATATATATGTGTGTGTGTGTGTGTGTGTGTGTGTGTGTGTAATTTATTTGTGCTGTCCTAGTATTACGATAAACAACATCCACGTCCTGGGTAAGACAATAAACTACATCCGCGTCCTTGGTAAGACGATAAACTACATCTGCGTCTTGGGTAAGACAATAAACTACATCCGACGGCAAGAGCTATGATCAGGAGGTTTTGACGGGTGTGGAACCACCTCTGAACTGCTGGTGTTCCCAGGTCCACCCTGACCTGGTGTGGTAGCACCTGTTAGGGTCCCAACTAATACATTTTTGAAAACTAATATTACCAGCAATACATTTTTGGGAAAAAATAAACATTACCAGCAATACATTTAAAAAAAAATATTACCAGCAAAGGAAAATTATTACCAGAAATAGATTTTTTGAAGGAAGGAATATTACTAGAAATAGATTTTTGGAAAAAAAATATTACCAACAATGAAAATTTTGTTGGCATTAAATAACCCAACTCAATAGACCCCTGCGTTTTACTGGCAAATATTACCTTGCTTGAGTTGAGTTTCATTACATAACTCTTTTTGTAAACCTCGAAATTTGCATGATGAAGGAGAAATACATTGAAAATACATTTAAGCACTTCTAAAATACTAATATTTAACGTGTATCAAACTCACACCTGGCCTCAAGTGGAACTCCTTTATACGATCCATCGCTAAAGATCCTATTAAAATGATCGGCTTTTGTACAAATCCCGGAAATAACTGACTCCTCTACTTTTATAGGAGCGAGATTCTGGCCTGAAATGGTGTACGTATTGCCATATTTGGGCAGCAGCTGCCTAGACCTCACTTTTCAACTCAAAAGCGTCACCGATTCGTTGTTGTAGAAGAAATATTATCTACACTCCAAATTCTTTTTCACAGACTGGATGTGGCGAGTCTTTCTCTGCTCCAAACGCTACTGCCAGGGAAAATACTCGGACAAACTGTATCTCCAGGTTCCACCAGCTCTAACCTTTCCAGCTAGGTCCCAATATGCCATTTATATAATACCCTCACTCTATCCGTATTCCATCGACAAGAAATAAGTTCCACTCAGACAGAATCTTCCCGTAATTCGCTGCCCTGTGGAATAGATTCCAAGAGGATGTTTCCCCGATCACTTCAACTTTAACCTAAGTCTTGAGTCAAACGTTGTCTTCCCTCCTATGCTTATAAAATACCCCTTAAAGTGATTAGATCTGACGTGCTTTAGAACAACTTGGTCACGTAGGGCCTTCTGATCAAATGTGTTGACATTTTTCCACAAGGGACGCAGGTTCGAATCCTACCTCAGGACACATATTTTTCTAACAAGATTTCTCGAATATTCAGTTTGGTAGATAGAAATAAATAAATATATTGTTTGGTAATTAAAAAAAAAAACAAAAAAAAACCCAGATAAATTTGCATATATACCGTAAGCCCCCGCCTGTTCGTATTTCAGCATTAGCCGCTTCACATACAAGTATTCACTGGTTCTAACTGTTCGCGACCGTTTCTGGTCCCTAACCCCCCGCGAATACGGGGGGACTCACTGTATTCAACCACTGAGAAGAACTGCTTTTTAGGAAATTGGAGAAAAAGAAGAGTAAGCTATTCACAAGCTGGGACGGGAAAATGAATTGCCATATAAACATACAAAGTGTTGACAACAGACAGAAGACAGTAAAAAAAAAAGAGGAGAGACGTAGACATAGATGGATGCAAATGTAACTCAACTTAGCAGTTGGCCTTTCAGAACATAGATGATAATATTTTTTTCCTACGACTCAACTGACAAAAAAAAACTTCTGCTACACAAGAAGAACTCTCACCGAATGAAGTACTAAGGTAATATAAATCGAATTCTGTTCTCTTCGACCAGCGAAATGTATGTTTTGAAAATGTTTTAAAATGTGTCTGAAATGTTTCAATAGTGTTTAGTATAAAAGTTTAAGGCATCTGGGCTTTTAACAATCAAAATAGGTACTTATAAGCACTTTGGTGGGGGTACAAGTATTTGTGGATTCTAACTAAAATTGGCAGAATTGTACATCATCATTGTAAAAAAAAACAAAACAAACGTAATCATATGCATAGTGCTTGGGCTTTGTTCTTTGTTAGGGGCTGCGACCGGGGTCTTAAAATTGTCTTATGTTAAGTCTGGGATCACACATCACAGTTCTGTTTTTTAGAAAATGTTTTAAACTTTATATTTTATGCCCTGTCACACATATTTTATACAATATTTTCAATGTACATTATTTACATTATTCGGACTATTGTCCTCATCTTTGTCGCCATATTGATTACAACGTTTCGGCCGTTGTACGCGCCGGTCTTCTTCAGGTGGATGGAATGTCGAACTGAACCCTTTATTTCGCTCGCTGGGGTAGACTGTTCTACTTCCACGTGCCATGTTTGATGGATGTCAGTTATCAGTTAATTTCCCTCTGAAAGGTCTCCACTGCCTTAACCGGGTATTGAACTCACACTCTTTGGTTCCTGTCACTGGATCTAACCAACGTCTTTATCCACTGTGTCATGTGTTCTTGACGATACATGGCACAGTGTTCAGTTCGACATGCCAACCACCTGAAGAAGGCCGGAACATACAACGGCCGAAACGTTGTAATAAATACGGCGACAAAGATGAGGACAATAGTCCGAATAATGTAAATAATGTACATAATACCTCATCTCAGAAATATAGACACGTATTTTCAATGGTTGTATCGATCTATGCGTAATTAAAAACGGTTATTGTATGTATGAAAGAAAATTTACGCTAAGTATGTCACTAATACTATATTTCGAAAATGTTTTTAAAAGGGTCTGGAATATTTCTAAAGTGTTTAGCATGAAAGTTTAAGGCATATCAAAATAGGTACTTAAAAGCAATTTTAGCGGGAGTGTTACAAGTATTCGCGGATTCTAATTATTCGCGTTGGGAGGAAAGGACCTCCAGTCGTCGTCGGTACGCCTTTGCATCTGAGGATCGAGGTCATCACCTGCTCTCCTTATTCCCTTTCTACTCTCGGGTGGCGATAAGGCTGTAGAGTCGTGAGCAGGTGTCACAAAGGAGTGTAGATGGTGAACGCGACTGGGCGAGTCGGGCCCTCCTAATAACACATCGCAGATCCACTTCGCGTTGACGGTTAGACTCGAAAGGAAGGCCGATTTGAAGCAACGGTTTCCCAAGTCGATATTGGCTAGTAAACATCGAGGAAGGTGATTTGAGGACGCATACTGGTATGGTCACCAATACTACTATTTTTTCAAAAATGTTCTTAAAACGGTTTGAAATGTTTCTAAAGTGTTTAGGATGGAAGTTTAAGGCATACAGTCGCTGTCTCTGTCTTTTTTGACAAATACTTTCATGGTAATTGCTCCGAGAAGCTGCATTCGCTGGTTCCCAGACTCCATGAATTGAAGCGTCCTACGAGGCTGGCATCCCATTCTCACCCTATCACACTTTCATAAATAAGCATATAAAATCAGATGAATTTTTATAAATCTGTGCTAACCTGTAACATATATTCAGCATTTAAATAAATATATCTTAAAAGATAGAAAAATAAATAAATATAATATATATATATATATATATATATATATATATATATATATATATATATATATATATATATATATATATATATATATATATATATATATATATATATATATATATATATATTATATATATATATATATATATATATATATATATATTCACACAAAACATATATATATATATATACATATAAAAACCAAGGTGATATATATATATCCAATATCATAAATCAATGATATATATATATATATATCAATGATATATATATATATATATATATATATATATATATTGATTTATATTTATATATATATATATATATATATATATATATATATATATATATATATATATATATATATTTATATATATATATATATATTCACACATATATATATATATATATATATATATATATATATGAAAATTTCTCCGATTTAACCAGTAGAGAAGTTTTTTGTATTTTGCTTTGATAATGTCCACATTGGACGAAACGCGTCAGCAATTACAGTTTTCCTATTGATATTTTTATTCATATATATATATATATATATATATATATATATATATATATATATATATAGAGAGAGAGAGAGAGAGAGAGAGATAGTTTTTCATGTTCAGGTGCCTATAATTGTGTCTCTATATATGCTTACTTATATAGTTACATATATAGATATTCATGCATATATATATATATATATATATAGATAGATAGATAGATAGATGAAGATAGATAGATAGATAGATAGATAGATATAGATATAAATATAGATATATAGATAGATAGATAGATCTGTAGAGTTGCTGTTATGCCCAAGTTTCTATTCATCTATACATATATATATATATATATATATATATATATATATATATATATATAGATAGATAGATAGATAGATAGATAGATTGATTTATATTCCTATATATGCATACATATACATAGTTGCTTTTATGATATAATTCATATATATATATATATATATATATATATATATATATATATATATATATGAAGAACTTGTAACATCCAGATCATCACTGGTCATTGCATTTAGCCTGAGGGTGGACAGAAAACTAAATAGAGCGTAAAAGTTGCTAAAAGAAAGATAATTGGTGATGGAATTGCCTGACCGGATATCTTGCCAGAGGCCATAATGCCCGTTAGACACTCATCTCATCCCAATCTCTTTCCCAAGGACCTCGTCGTTGTGAAGGTAATGTCATCTGATGTAACCTACGGAGCATGCGCTCTGTGTGAAAAATGGCTTCCCTTTTTGCTACGTTATCGCCTGGTTGCTTATGTATATTATTCTTCTCGCATGACTATTCGTAACTCTCATTCTCTTTCTCCTTATATATATATATATATATATATATATATATATTAGAAATGATAGAAGATTCCAGATTCTCCAATCACCCGTTAATCATTCTACAGGTCACTCTATTTCACAGCATACTGAAATATCTCATCGTAAATACAAGTTAATAAGTAAATTATTCCATTCTTCAACTCTATTTTTCATAGTTTGGCACAAGGTCATGAGATATCGTTTGGGATGCGATCATCCTCCTATGCATTTTCTCATTCAGGTATCAAGAAAAACCGACTTCTTAACCATTTCTGCTTTTTTTTCTTTTTATGTGCCATGTCCATTCATCAAGGATCTCCACCTCCCTCTATCCCTTGCACCCCTCTGCATGTTCCTTTCCTCTGCTTCCTTCCCCCATACCATGTCATACACCCGGTTAAGCTCGTCAGTTATGTCACATGCTACTTTCCCTTGTCTCTCTTTCACTCTATTCGACCCGTGAGTATCAGATTCTCCAGGCCGTCCTTCCTGATTATGTGTCCCAGAAACTTACCTGCCTCTTCCTGATTTTAAATATAACCCTCCTCCTTGTTTGTACCCACTCTAAGACCTCATCGTTGCTCATGATATCCTTAGCATCCTCCTGTATAACCACATCTCCGTCGCCTCGAGTCTCTTTTTCATCTTTGAGGAAATCGCCCAACATTCTCTGCCGTAAAGAAGAACAGATGTCACGTAACAGCTCAGTATTCTTTTTTCTTAGTTATTATTATATGATTATTACTATTATGATATCCTCAGCATCCTTCTGTAGAACCACATCTCCGTCGCCTCGAGTCTCTTTTACATCTTTGAGGAAATCGTCCAATATTCGCTGCCGTAAAGAAGAACAGATGTCACGTACGGAGTGAGATTGGAAGAGATGTGGAAGTGGGACGTAAATGAGTATTATAAGTATTGTATATTGAAATTTCTATAAAAAATGAATATTGAATCACTAAACTAATATCAAAATAAAGTGAAACTGTCATAGATAACACCAAAATATTATATGGGACTCATGACAAAGAAAAAAACTCAGAATTCTAAAAACCTTATAAAGCAAAAAGCAACAACCAACTTTAAATAACTTATCTTTCTTCATAGGAAATCCTAAATTGTGAATAAGTCAGGGATAAAATTTGAATACATGCTTTTTTTTTGTTTGACCGTTGTAGATTACGTCATATTTAAATCAATTAAATTCTAATTACAGTAATTAAAAAAATAATAATCTAATGGGAAAATAATATAGAACAAAAGAAGGAGAACCATGTTTAGCAAGCTGGTTTCGCTAGATACCGTGTATACTATAGCAAACAGAGACAGACTGGGTTCTATAGCCTTGGATGGCAACTGGTCTAGGAGAACTCAGAATTCAAACCTGCTCTTAGAGGAGGGTTAATGGAGTCTCTGAGCCTTGGTTGGCAATCCATTTAGTGTTGGTGTCACGATAAAAACACCCTTGATAACCTAGCAAAGCATCAAGAATTCAGCTATTTGACAAGATTATGAACTACACCAATCAAAGTGTTGGTGAGTTCAATCTCCTGAGGCCGCAAGACGATGATGATAAAACAGAGACGTCAATGCTGTGTTCAGGATCAGGCAAAAAGCCAGGATTTTTCGGATTTTCAAGAGAGCTAGTATTTTTTTTCTTCTGTTTTTTTAGATCGACGAAACAGTCTTATCTCGTCTGAAGAAGAAGAATAAGAATAAGAAGAAGAAGAAGAAGAAGAAGAAGAAGTTTGATTGATTTGTTTTACTAAAGGCTTATCAACCTTTTGCTGATGACGTCACTTTTAACTGACTTAAATTCTATTTCCAGCAATCTAAGGAAAAAAAAGGAATATAGAACGAAAAAGATAAGGATAAAAAAAGTCGAAGAAAAGAAAGATAATAAGAAAGGAATGTGGAAACGATTCTTTAAAAGCAGAATGAAAGAAGAAAAACATTTTTTAAAAATTCTTCCAAAAAATGTCCGTTGATTAAATTTTCAGCTGGTGTAAGTGAAAAACAGAAAGTTCCAACCTGCTATACAGTCAAACGTACAAAACAAAAAAGAATCTGCTGAAGTGTCATCCAACGACGTCACCTACAAGAGAACTGGGCTTAGCAAGCCTCACAGTCATTCTCAAGATTTCTCAGTGATCAGTAAGCAGAGATATATCTGAAAATATTCAGGAATTTTTAGATGTCCAACGGAAAAAATTCTCAGGCCGTCCTTCCTGATTATGTGTCCCAGAAACTTACCTGCCTCTTCCTGATTTTAAATATAACCCTCCTCCTTGTTTGTATCTAAGACCTCATCGTTGCTCATGATATCCTTAGCATCCTCCTGTATAACCACATCTCCGTCGCCTCGAGTCTCTTTTTCATCTTTGAGGAAATCGCCCAACATTCGCTGCCGTAAAAAACAGATGTCACGTAACAGCTCAGTATTCTTTTCTTAGTTATTATTATATGATTATTACTATTATGATATCCTCAGCATCCTTCTGTAGAACCACATCTCCGTCGCCTCGAGTCTCTTTTACATCTTTGAGGAAATCGTCCAATATTCGCTGCCGTAAAGAAGAACAGATGTCACGTACGGAGTGAGATTGGAAGAGATGTGGAAGTGGGACGTAAATGAGTATTATAAGTATTGTATATTGAAATTTCTATAAAAAATGAATATTGAATCACTAAACTAATATCAAAATAAGTGAAACTGTAATAGATAACACCAAAATATTATATGGGACTCATGACAAAGAAAAACTCAGAATTCTAAAAACCTTATAAAGCAAAAGCAACAACCAACTTTAAATAACTTATCTTTCTTCATAGGAAATCCTAAATTGTGAATAAGTCAGGGATAAAATTTGAATACATGCTTTTTTTTTGTTTGACCGTTGTAGATTACGTCATATTTAAATCAATTAAATTCTAATTACAGTAATTAAAAAAATAATAATCTAATGGGAAAATAATATAGAACAAAGAAGGAGAACCATGTTTAGCAAGCTGGTTTCGCTAGATACCGTGTATACTATAGCAAACAGAGACAGACTGGGTTCTATAGCCTTGGATGGCAACTGGTCTAGGAGAACTCAGAATTCAAACCTGCTCTTAGAGGAGGGTTAATGGAGTCTCTCTGAGCCTTGGTTGGCAATCCATTTAGTGTTGGTGTCACGATAAAAACACCCTTGATAACCCTAGCAAAGCATCAAGAATTCAGCTATTTGACAAGATTATGAACTACACCAATCAAAGTGTTGGTGAGTTCAATCTCGGCTGAGGCCGCAAGACGATGATGATAGCAAACAGAGACGTCAATGCTGTGTTCGGGATCAGGCAAAGAGCCAGGATTTTGAAAGCGGATTTTCAAGAGAGCTAGTATTTTTTTTTCTTCTGTTTTTTAGATCGACGAAACAGTCTTATCTCGTCTGAAGAAGAAGAATAAGAATAAGAAGAAGAAGAAGAAGAAGAAGAAGTTTGATTGATTTGTTTTACTAAGGCTTATCAACCTTTTGCTGATGACGTCACTTTTAACTGACTTAAATTCTATTTCCAGCAATCTAAGGAAAAAAAAGGAATATAGAACGAAAAAGATAAGGATAAAAAAAGTCGAAGAAAAGAAAGATAATAAGAAAGGAATGTGGAAACGATTCTTTAAAAGCAGAATGAAAGAAGAAAAACATTTTTTAAAAATTCTTCCAAAAAATGTCCGTTGATTAAATTTTCAGCTGGTGTAAGTGAAAAACAGAAAGTTCCAACCTGCTATACAGTCAAACGTACAAAACAAAAAAGAATCTGCTGAAGTGTCATCCAACGACGTCACCTACAAGAGAACTGGGCTTAGCAAGCCTGTGTCGCTAGATAGTTTGTCACAGTCATTCTCAAGATTTCTCAGTGATCAGTAAGCAGAGATATATCTGAAAATATTCAGGAATTTTTTTAGATGTCCAACGGAAAAAATTCTCCAGGCCGTCCTTCCTGATTATGTGTCCCAGAAACTTACCTGCCTCTTCCTGATTTTAAATATAACCCTCCTCCTTGTTTGTACCCACTCTAAGACCTCATCGTTGCTCATGATATCCTTAGCATCCTCCTGTATAACCACATCTCCGTCGCCTCGAGTCTCTTTTTCATCTTTGAGGAAATCGCCCAACATTCTCTGCCGTAAAGAAGAACAGATGTCACGTAACAGCTCAGTATTCTTTTCTTAGTTATTATTATATGATTATTACTATTATGATATCCTCAGCATCCTTCTATAGAACCACATCTCCGTCACCTCGAGTCTCTTTTACATCTTTGAGGAAATCGTCCAATATTCGCTGCCGTAAAGAAGAACAGATGTCACGTACGGAGTGAGATTGGAAGAGATGTGGAAGTGGGACGTAAATGAGTATTATAAGTATTGTATATTGAAATTTCTATAAAAAATGAATATTGAATCACTAAACTAATATCAAAATAAGTGAAACTGTAATAGATAACACCAAAATATTATATGGGACTCATGACAAAGAAAAACTCAGAATTCTAAAAACCTTATAAAGCAAAAGCAACAACCAACTTTAAATAACTTATCTTTCTTCATAGGAAATCCTAAATTGTGAATAAGTCAGGGATAAAATTTGAATACATGCTTTTTTTTGTTTGACCGTTGTAGATTACGTCATATTTAAATCAATTAAATTCTAATTACAGTAATTAAAAAAATATGATATGTGACAGCAAAATATTACAATGGACTCGTTGTAAAGAAAAACTCAAAAATATTAGAAACCATTAAAATAAAAATAAAAAAGTATCAACATTAAATATCTTCGACCATAGAAAATCGTATATTGAAATGTGTATAAAAATCGTATTGAAATGTGCATGAAGATTGTATATTGAAATGTATGTGAAAATCTTATACAAATCTGTGTATAAAAATTTCATATTGAAATGTGTATAAAAATGAATATTGAAATGTCTATAAAAATCGTATATTCAAATATGTATAAAAATCGTGTTGTAATATGTGTAAAATAGTCTATTGAAACGTGTATAAAAATCGTGCATTGAAATGTGCATAAAAATCGTATATTAAAATATGTATGAAAAATCGCATATTGAAATGGGTACAATAATCATATAAGGAAATGTGTATACAAATCGTATCTTGAAATGTGTATAAAAATTATATAGTGAGATGTGTATGAAAATCATATACTTATCTCTGCATAAAAAACGTGTATTTTAATGTGCATTAAAATAGTATATTGTAATATTCATAAAAATTGTATATTGAAACTAGCAGCATGGCCCGGTGTTGCTCGTGCTTGATTCAAAAATAACTTAAAATATTTTTGCCCTTCCTTGCCTTTAAAGGAGTGCCCTTTGCCGTGCTGATGTTGCTACATGCTTTACTTCTTGCCTATCTCACACTGCGATTTTTTTTCTAAGCTCTATACTAAACATTAAATCTGTTACGAAAAAAAGAACTAAACAAAATGAACACAAAACGATCAGCTTTAAAAAAGGACTCGTAACTGGAAAAACCGAATGAAAAAAGAATGTTAACAACAAATACTTTTTCACATCCAACCCAGTTCTGCGGAATCAGAATCAACGTTGAGTTTAAGCAAGCGAATGAGCCAATTGGAGTAAAGTGCCATGCAGATTTAAATTTTTCCCACTTGTGACGAATGCAGCTATCGATTTTTTCTGCGTGCTAGCATGCTAGTTAACATTCGTGTCAGTCAGCTGTTGGCTCACGTTGGCCAATAGAATCTTCCTGCCTATTCGTGGCAGCAAGCTATAGGCTCTCACTCTGGCCAGTAGAAAATGTCCGCAACCTACATGAAAAGTGCCGTAGAAGCATGAAAAATCGATTATTTCCACTATCGATGAGGGTTGGTAAATGCAAAAGCGGTCTTGGCCTTTCCGCTAAATTGGAGCATGTGCAAATACGTCGAAAATTGCGACCGTGCCTTCGTTAAACACACACACACACACACACACACACACACACACACACACACACACACACACACACACACACACACACACACACACATCCTGCCTGTTATAGATAGAGATAAATATTTATGAAAGTCGTATACTGATCTCTGCGTAAAAATCGTGTATTCTAATGTGCATAAAAATAGTATATTGAAATATTCATAAAAATCGTCTATTAAAATGTGTATAAAAATCGTGTATTGTAATGTGTATAAAAATAGTATATTGGAATATTCATAAAAATTGTATATTGAAATAAATGTGTATGAAAATCTTATAGTGATCTCTGCATAAAAATCGTGTATTTTAATGTGCATAAAAATAGTATATTGGAATATTCATAAAAATCGTCTATTGAAATATGTATAAAAAATCATCTCTTGAAATGTGCATAAAAATCATCTATTGAAATATGTATAAAAATTGTCTATTGTATAAATGTAATTAAAAATGAATCGTATAAATTCAGTTAAGCTGTTTCAGATAACTACTCATTTAACTGACTGTTATAGTGGAACACACCTATTCTATAGTTAATAGACTCTCCCACCTAGAATAAGTAGGAGTAATAGTAGCAGTCGCTAGGTGAGTCAGTCTGAGTTCAGTCTGAAATCGGACGACCGGCTGACCGGTTGAACTCTCTGTCTTCGGGCGGGGAGGAACCCGAACGAGGCTACGCCGAAGGGCGGAGTCTCTTTCGGGGAGGTAAACCGACCCTGAACCCGTTTATACGGGTTCAAAGGGCATATTTTTGGCCGAACCCACGGTCTCGGAGATCCCACGTTAAACCGGCCTCGTGCCACATGATGCCCTCGTGATGGAGTGACTGAATATCGCTCAGAGAGTTGGTCAGTCGATGTCGGACATTAAACTATCAGCGACCACAACTAGATTTCTCTGCGTCATTACCTATTATATCAAGTTCCTAACGTTTTGTACGTCGAACCTATTTTAGGACCGGCTTAGTACAAATACAAGCCTCTATTGTGAAACCACTACATAACACTGATTTAAATTATACTTCCAACGAATCCAACACTATATAAAAAATTCGAAAATAAAAACGAAACTTAATATTAGGAAGTGTCAGATGAAATTTCGAGGGCACATAATGAGGAAAGAGGGCTTGGAAAATCTAAGACTCTCAAGACAGATTAGAGACAAGAGGGAGAGGAAAACAACGCATAACATACATAGTGAGCCTGAGTAAATGAATGGTGGAACAGTGTTTAGGAGATAAAACAAAAAGACACAATTTATTAAGAGCTACAAAGGACTGGAAATTGGGGAGAGCCATGACACAGCACATAGAAGAAGAGACCCAGACACTAATATCTTTACTATCACCTTTAAGACAATCGGATATATAATTAAAAAGAAAAATACATCAAACACGATTTCAAATGCTGGGAGTTATCAGATTTTCTTCCGATATGTCTGATTTATTTTGGGATATTAAAAACAACATGTAAAAATCGCTACACATTTGAAGTCGTTTTTCCTGGATATATATATATATATATATATATATATATATATATCCTCGTCGAAAATACTTTTCCACTTTGTATACGCGGAAATGCCTATAATTGATAACAGAAGCCATTGGTTTATACCAACGACTTCCCATACTTAATACTTCTCGTTTTCACTCTCACGTGGTCATGTGTGACGTCACGAGCTACGACGCGATTTTCGCTTCCGCGTCTCGTAAACACGAGTTTGTCGTTGATTTGAAATTTTTCATGCAACAAAAACAGACTATCATTATTGTTTCGTCCGTGTATTGTATGATATATTGAAATGTAATTGTCATCTTTGATAATGGCTTATGTAAGCCGAAAGCATAGATTGGATTTAAACATCTATCAATATGGTGATTTCCTTTCGTCTTTCAATGATAATGTTATTAAGCTTATCAGGCGATATGAAAGGAACTTACTTAAAATAAATAGAAAAAACTTGTCTATATTATTTAATGAAACACACACACACATACTAGACAATATAAACATTGGTTAAAAAAAAAGAATCGTCTACTCAAATACGAGTATCCACTGAAAATAACGTTTAATGTAATGTATATATATATATATATATATATAGAGAGAGAGAGAGATAGATAGATAGATAGATAGATAGATAGATAGATAGATAGATAGATTTATGTGGGTCTATGTCCAAAACTGTAGGAGGAATCCGATATCAAACAGGAAGACAGGGACAACAATTTTATATATAGAGATATTTATATTTATATTATATAAAATGATATATATATATATATATATATATATATATAAAACCATATAAACTTTGGTTAAAATAAACGGATCGTCTACTCAAATACAGTATCCACTGAAAATAACGTTTAATGTAATATATATATAGAGATATTTATATTATATAAAATGAAACAAACAAACACACACACACACACACACACACACACACACACACACACACACACACACATATATATATATATATATATATATATATATATATATATACTAAACCATATAAACTTTGGTTAAAATAAACGGATCGTCTACACAAATACGAGTATCCACTGAAAATAACGTTTAATGTAATATATATATATATATATATATATATATATATATATATATAGAGAGAGAGAGAGATAGATAGATAGATAGATAGATAGATAGATAGATAGAGATAGATAGATAGATAGATAGATAGATAGATGTGGGTCTATGTCCAAAACTGTAGGAGGAGTTCGATATCAAACAGAAAGAGAGACAACAATTTTATATAGACAGATATTTATATTATATAAAATCTAGTATAATTTTGTTATAAAAAGATTAGAAAATTAATTATTTGTTGTTGTACTGTTTGTTGGACTGTTCGTTCTTTTGTTTTTATTTCTTGTGATTTTTTTTTTCAAAAACTCTTAACCCGCGGTCTCTTCGATAGATGCTGATAGACAACGTTAC
>CAHIKZ030004208.1:992500-997500 GCA_903632075.3 Acanthosepion pharaonis
AAAGAAAAACAGACCACTTTGAGTTCCATTAAAGGATTTCATCCTCCTTGGGACTACCCAGATACCATTTTTTATCAAGCTTTTTCATAACTTATATATAAATATATAAATGGATTAAGTCCGACAATTATTTTAATATATTTTCTGTTTAAACGTTTTTTTTTATAGATACAATTATTTACGTACATGCACTGTATATAACAAGAAATACGTTTTTTAACTATATTTCACCGTATATAATAAGAAATGTATGTCCGGAGAAATAAAGAGAAATTTTACAGAAACTATGTGTCTTTCGACAAGGAATCGAAGCTGAATCATATACAGAACCGTCATCTAGCCTGACGTGCTATACCATTTAGTTAAAGACGTAGCGTCTGGTTAGCAAAATCAAATTACTGATTTTTTTTTCTTTTGCTAGCCAGACGCTTCCTCTTTAGCTAAATGTTATAACACTGCAGGATATATGACGGTTCCGTGTACGATACAGGTTCGATTCCTTTCGGAAGACGCATATTTTCAATGAAAATTTCTCGGACTTTCAGGCCAGTAAATGTCGTTAATACTGTTTATTATAAACAGAGCCTTTACTTAAATATTTGTATCTATAAAAAAAGAACGTGTAAACATAAAATAATGTCTTAAAATATTTGTCGGACTTTGTCCATTTCATAATATGGGCCGTCATTTGTTTACATTTCGATACGCATCGAGCAGATATGAATGTACGAGAGAAAATCATGGAGAATTTTAGTTTAAAAACAGTAAAATCAACCTGGTTAACAGAAACGCTTCTCTGAGGCTAAATCGGTAAAGCACGTCAGGCTATATGACCGTTCCGTATAGGATACAGTTTCGATTCCTGTCGGAGGACGCATATTTTCTATGGAAATTTCTCGGATATTCAGGCCGGTAAATGTCGTTAATACCGTTTATTATAAACAGTGCATTTACTTAAATATTTGTATCTATAAAAAAGAACGTATAAACATAAAAAATGTCTTAAATTATATATACATGTAACCACTTGTGTCTTAGTGACTTTAATGTCTTAAATGGGGTGATACCGATTCACCTTTTATATATATATATATATATATATATATAAAGGTGAATCGGTATCACTTAATTGAATATTAATTGAATAGGGACTTAGGTGTTTTAAATCTTTATAAATATTTCAATAGTTAAGCAATTTTTTTTTTTTTTTTTAGATATAGTAAAAAATTGTTTTAAATATTTATGACAGATTTAAGTTAGGAATATCCGAACAGTGACGTTCCATATAACGTGACGTCCGCGTCTCGCGAAGGACGCTACTTGCTAACAAACAGTAATTTTAATTTATTTGTAAGAAACAGTTATTTCTGATGAAAAATTGAGGACAATTTGAAATATCAAAAATATATATAAATAAATAAATACTTTCATAAAATAAAACATTATAATTTTCAATTTGAAACTTTTTCTATATATACATATTAAGAAAGTATACGTGGCTTCTCATTATGCTATATATATATATATATATATATATATATATATATATATATATATATATATATATATAAAGGCGAATTTTATTAGAAGCGAAAAGAATTCGCTAAGAAGAAAATCCATTGAAAGTGAACTGAACTTATGTGCTCTTAAATTCTATTCTTTCATTTTTCTCGCAACATAATAATGTTTTTTCTAATAATCTTCCACACTTAGTGACTCTAACCACCACCCCACCCCACCGTGTGTTAATGGTCCTGTTGCCTTTGGTGGAGTGAAATGATTGAAGGAAAAGAAAATTTAAAACCAGTATGTCTCAAACCGGAAATTCACTGCATGCTTTGAATATCGCTGTCATGTTATTGGTCCTGACCTGGCATCTCGCCTTCAATCATTTTCTCACAGTCGTAATGTAGCTTCCCTGTGCCTTTTCTATAAATACTTTCCTCGAGTGCCCCCTTTTATTTCTAGCCTCTGTTTTCTTTTGTTTAATTCCCCATTCCCTCCCACGTTAGGTGGTCAGTTATGTCAGATCTCTGGTGGATGTGGGGCGGCTTTCGTTTCGGCTATGATTTTCGTATTTGCTCATTCATTTGAGTTTGTGTTTGAGTGAGTGCTTGGGAGGAATGGATTTTTTATATTATTAAAGTCCCGCATTGATTTCGTCCAGTGAACTGATATTTCTGCCACAGTTAAAAATTGTGGTGGGTTTTAATACAACACCATTTTGTTTAGTTTCTTGTATAAAGCTTTTTGTTCATTTTGGTAAATATTCATTGGATTTTAAATTGATATTTTATTCTCCTCCCCGCTCAGAATATGAATTGTATATATGTGGATTAGTTAGGACTTTCACTAAGTTATTATGGTGGATGTAGTAAGAAAGGTAAGTAAGAATGCGTTGTTTTGGTGTTAGGAATATTTTTGTATGTTTGGGTCAGTGTTTGTGGCTAGCTAAGTTTAACGTTAAGACAGAACAAGACCGTCCTTTTCCCCATTCCCTCTTTTGGATTTATGCCACATTTTGGATATTCATGCAAATAAATATCACTTTCCTTTATGTTACCTAGAGTCTATGAATTTAAAATCATTATTATATCACCTTTTTACGGTTGAAATTACTAGATGGAACCGTAAGTTCTATGCTAAGATTTTCTTCTCTCGTGATTCTCAGTTATGGTAGTCTCTTCCACATTTTTTGTTTCCCAGTTAACATTGATCATCAAAAATGTTACCTACAACCTCAACCACTATCTGCTGTCTTCTTAATTCTCGTTCTTTTATTGTCGTCTCTTCTTAATAGTAGCTTTTGCTATCGGACCCTATCAAAAAAATTAGATTAATTATTTATTACAAAAAATTTAAAACCTCTAACCTTATAGTTAAAAATAATAATTCACCTCGTTTAATAAAATGAGGTAGAACAAATATTATTTACGAATTTAAATGTCCATTCAGGAATTGTATACGTGATCAATCAAAATTCGTAAATAATTATATAAGCCACACTACAACATGTTTGACACGCAGACTCACTCTACACCTTTCTGACCATAGCTCAATTTGATCTCTTTTAAATATTCATAGAGACCGTATTCGTAACATACTCGTTGGTAACACAAATATAATAGCATCATCTTCATGAAAAAAAGGTTAAAAATACTGGAAGCCTTATTACTAAAAACGAAAAAAACAACCCTCAATAATATTTCAAGGATTAAATATTTTAACTGTTAAATAAGAAATAGTTTGTTGCATGTATGTAATTATATAATGTTTTCATTTTTCAAAACACAACATTTTGGCAATAGCAAAAAAATTAGATTAATTATTTATTACAAAAAATTTAAAACCTCTAACCTTATCGTTAAAAATGATAATTCACAACTTAGAATGAAATTAAATAGGATAAAAATTATTTACGAATTTACATGTCCATTAAGGAATTGTATTCCTGATCAATCAAAATTCAGAAATAATTATATAGGTCAGACTACATGTTTGACACGAAGACTCACTCTACACCTTTCTGACCATAGCTCGATTAGATCTCCTTTAAATATTCACAGAGTCCAACCGGACTCTATTCGTGACATACTTGTTAACAACACAAATACAATAGCATCATCTACATGAAAAAAGGCTAAAAATAATGGAAGCCTTATTACTAAAAACGAAAAAATCAACACTTAGTAATATCAACTATGAACATGGACACAATATATTGACCGTGTTTTGAAAAATGAAAACATTAATATATATACATGCATGCAAAAAATTATTTCTTATTTAACAGATAAATTATTTCATCCTTGAAAATGGCTAAATGTATAGCCGAAAGCGATCGGATAAAGAGAACATTCTGACAGATTTTATATAATTTATCATCTGAAAAGAAACAAAAAGATTAGGTTACATGAGAAATTATATAAAAAGATTAAATCAAAGCACCTTGTCTGTCGTATTCAATGAAATGTGCATGAAAGAAGGATTGCTGCCAAAATACATACATATATATATATATAATCGACTCTCCCGTCGCGTTCGACGTATGAGGGTCAGGCCGATAAGTCCCCAGGAAACCGACGTCCCGACACCGGCACATGAGATTTGTTTATAGTGGTGAAGGCCTTGTGCAGGACCAGCCACACTTTTTGGAGGGACGAATACAGAAACCTGGTGCACCGAATGCATGCCACAAGGTTCCCAAACGACCCTCCGCAGGTTTTGAATTCAGAGTTGTCCTTCTCCTAGACCAGTTGCCATCCAAGGCTATAGAACCCAGTCTGTCCTGCTATTTTACCCATAGCTGGAGGGAGATGAAGAGGATATATATATATATATATATATATATATATATATATATATATATATAAAGAAAAACAGACCACTTTAAGGCTCTGTTGTAATAGTTTATTTCACCAGAGACCTTTTAAAGGACGCTGGATCATCAGACATGACTTCCAAAAGGTGAAATGAAATAAAATTTACACTTTTGACAATACGGATTACCAAGTTTTTCGTAACAACTATATATATATATATATATATATATATATATATATATATATATATGTGTGTGTGTGTGTGTGTGTGTGTGTGTGTGTGTGTGTGTGTGTGTGTAGGTGCAGGTATGTAGAAAATAGGAAAGACCACGTTAGGTAAATAGTCCAGAGTTCTTTAGTATTTTGTTTTATTTTTAAAAAACAGAGCTCCATACGGAAGTAGAGCTTAGATAATAATTGTTTTTTTGTTTTTTTTAAATATGATTCCTTCGCTACATAAGAGTTCTCATGTTTCAAAAACCGGAGCCGAAACCATCAATATAATTTTAAAAATTAAATTGAATTAAAGTAACAAGCCCTGTTTCATCCTCAAGCGAAAATTTAGGAATAACCAATTTTGAAATTTACGTATTGTTATAAGCATGTTCATTCGTTACTATGGAAACGGCTGGGGCGACCATTTTTATCCACATATCAGTAACCTTCAGAGAGAGGTCA
>CAHIKZ030004208.1:1002500-1022500 GCA_903632075.3 Acanthosepion pharaonis
AGATAGATAGATATGAACAGACTGAGATAGATAGATATATAGATAGATATGAATAGATATATAGATAGATAGATAGATAGATAAGAGATATATATATATATATATATATATATATATATATATATATATTCATTTTCATTTCATCTTTTGGAAGTAAAGTGTGATGATCCAGAACCCTGTTAAAGGGTTATGGTCAAATAGCTTATTACATGGAATCTTAACAGGGTCTGTCTTTATTCATTATATATATATATATATATATATATATATATATATATATATATATATATAGAGAGAGAGAGAGAGAGAGAGAGAGAGAAAATGGATTCGACTGGAATTGAACTCGGCTCTCCGATTTCTATATTTCTATCCACTACTCCACCATACTTCCTTCTCTTCTCACTCTATCTATCTCTCTCTCTTTATTTATAGATAGATAGATAGATATATATATATATATATATATATATATATATATATATATATATATATATATATAGAGAGAGAGAGAGAGAGAGAGAAGGAGAGAGAGAGCGATAAATTCAGATAGAAAAGAAATAAATGAACATAGATATGAACAACCAGAGTTGGATGGAAGGAAAGAAATGAATATATATATATATATATATATATATATATATATATATATATATATATATATATATATATATAGAGAGAGAGAGAGAGAGAGAGAGAGAGAGAGAGTCAGACAGACAGATGAAGGCTGTTTCATTAAGAGGATTTATATATAAGGGTGTTTCGTTAAGACGGATCAAAGTCAGCAGTAAATAAATCAGTGTTATTGGTGAAAATTTATTTCTCTATTGGATCATGTTATTTAAGTCATGGCAATTATGTGTAAAAAGTTATATTGCACAAATGCCCGCCAAATATGAAAGAAAAAGAAAAATATCTTTACACGCTTAACTTAATTCACTTTTAAAATCGGTCCAAGTTATATATATATATATATATATATATATATATATATATATATATATATATATATATTTATATATATATATATATATATATATATATATATATAGCCAAATGTGAGAGACATTAGCATAAACTTTAATAATTAAATTTAGATAGATAGAAAATAGCATATATTGAAAGATCGATAGCAAGAAAATAATGAAATAATGATTGATACTTGGATAGATAGGCAAACTGATAGATAGATAGAAAATAGCATGTATGGAAAGATAATGAACATAGATAGATAGATAGATAGATAGATAGATAGATAGATAGATAAAAATTAGCATATATTGAAAGATTGATAGCAAGAAAATAATGAAGATCGATAGATCGATAGATAGACAGATATCAACAGAGATCGATATATATATATATATATATATATATATATATATATATATACACAGAGCGAGAGAGATATATATAGAGAGAGATAGAGAGATAGATAGAGAGATAGAAAATAGCATATATTGAAAGATCGATAGAAAAAAAATAATGAAGATAGATAGATAGATAGATAGATAGATAGATAGATAGATCCAGCAAAGCAGATAATTTGAATTGTACATTTGCCGTTTACTTTTTACGAAAGGCCATATACATCGTATTACTGTTTAAGCAAGTAACATTTTTCACTTGTGTCATATCGGCGTACTCACAGCACACAAAACTAAACTCATTTTTTTAACGAGAAGCTAATCAGGCCCTAACATTCTATGACATCCAACATGTTTAATCGATGTCTACCCCACTCCCAGGATTCTTTGAGCCATGAAATCATAACGGCATTTTGTTATTTCTCAAGAGAAAACATTTCTGGTAAAATTTCCTCCTTTAGTAAGGTCCCCGGTGTGTATCGACCTTACAAGGCAATCGAATGTGTCGGCGAACGTCGGCAACTCAACATAACTGTATTATGCTGAAGATTGCAAGTTCACATGAAACTCCGAGTCGTGCTATTGACGTTTGATCTTATGTATATTCACTAATATATACTTAATAGCTTTGTTAAATTGTAACCCTTAGGACTGTATTTATAACACCTGAGAAAGAAATATATAATTACGTGTTAGCAGTATATGCTCGTATATGTATATTTTTATCATACCTATATCTATCTATCTATCTAAATATGGACGAAGCCCACGAAAGGAAGCTTGGGAAATATTCACTGATTGTCGAGGAATGTAAAAGACGCCTTTTGGCGAACTGATTGAAGTCGGTTGCAGAGGCTTTGCCGGGCAGTCACTATCTAACATGTTGTCAAAATTAGCAGGTTTGGTAAAAAAAAAAAACAAAGGTATTCGCTAATAACGTTGGCAGCTCTAGATGGCTTCGTCGCAGGATTTATCAACTATTTTTCAGGGAATAGAAATTTAAAAAGCGTGTAAATTAAATTTTAATTAACGTTTTGAATGCAATTTTGTTTTTCTTTCATTCCAATCCATATTTTGTCCTGTATATTATTAAATTCTTTACCAAAAAAAAAAATATTATTTAAATATATATATATATATATATATATATATATATATATATTTTTAAGACATTTTTATGTTTATACATTCTTTTTTATAGATACAAATATTTAAGTAAATGCTCTGTTTATAATAAATATTTAAATATTTGTATCTATAAAAAGGAATGTATATAGAAAAATCTTTTAAAATAATTGTCGGACTTTGTCCATTTCATAATATATATATATATATATATATATATATATATATATATATATATATATATATATTCTTTTGGGGGAAAGTTCTTGTGTGTGACCTAAAACTACATCCGACAATGGAGCCTTGGGCTAGCGGACAGATTTAGGGTACCCTGAACCATTGTTACCTACGGGTGATCCCTGGCCAAGATCTAGCTCCTGTTTGCCCCCTAACAGGGTTACAGTATTGATTTTTTTGTTTTTTGTTTAGTGAATGTGTGTGTGTGTGTGTGTGTGTGTGTGTGTGTGTGTGTGTGTGTGTGTGTGTGTAGGCAGTGACATGTGTGTGCGTGTGGGCGTGTAACTCATATAGATGGAGGGCCGGAAAAAAAGTGGGGAGGAGGAAAAGGAAATAGTGGTTATAAGTGTAAGCAGAATGTGATGTATGCGTGCTTTTCTCTGTGTGTGTGTGTATGTGTGTATATGTCTCGGGGTGGGGGAATCAGATCTTTACTTACCACTTCAAGGCAAGCACGCCGTCATGTTCCTGATCAGATAGAAATTGTGGCTGCGTTTCCTGGATTGGTCAATAAATTGCCACGAAGTGTCGTCTGTTGTGTATTTCGGAAGATGGAAAAAAAATTGTAGCTAACGGAAGATACACAAGTCGATATCCGATCAGTATCGCTTGAACCTCGACTAGAAACATCACTGATGATGTGTACTGAAGTATCCAATAGATGTATTTTACGAAATCTATCTATCTATCTATCTATCTATCTATCTATCTATCTATCTATCTATCTATCTATCTCATTTTCTTTCCTAAAAGAAAGAGTTCTTTCCAAAGTCAGTATACATGAAAATAAAAGATAAAGAAATTCAAAGAAAACGTTCAAAAGAAAATCATTATATCAAAACTTTCGATTATTGAGCCTCCAAATCATCCCAGACGTCCTGGGTAAGACGATAAACTACATCCACGTACTGGGTAAGACAATAAACCATATCATCGTCCTGGGTAAGACGATAGATCAAGGAGCAAGGCCTCTGATCAGGATGTTTTTAGCGTGGAACTACCTTCTAATTGCTGCTGTTCCTAGGTCTACCCTGACCCGGGGTGGAAGCACCCGTTAGGGTCCCAACTATGGGGAAATAGTTAACCCCCGAAACTGGGGTCAAAACACTATGAAAGTGTAAAAATAGGTTTCAATACCAGAAATAATTTGGTGGGGGGGGGAGAATTGTTACTAGCAATACATTTTTGAAGAAAATATATATTACCAGCAATATATTTTTTAGTAAAATATTACCAGCAACATATTTTTTGTAAATAATTATTACCAACAATACATTATTACCAGCAATACATTTTCGAAGAAAAAGAAAAAAAATATTACCAGCAATGTATTTTTGTAAATAATTATTGCCAGCAATACATTATTTCCAGCAATACATTTTTGAAGTAAAAAAAAAAAATATATTACCAGCTATAAGAATCTTGTCGGCATTAAATAACACAGGTTGATATACCGTAAAAATAACCAAACCAAACCGTTTGTCAATAATGCAGCATCGATTATTTCTCGCTCCTTACTACACTATCCCGATAACTGCCTACTGTAGAAAGAAAGAAAAGAATACTGAACTGTTACGTAACATCAGTCCGCTAACATATTAAAAGCAATAAAAATATTACCAGCAATAAAAATCTTGTCGGCATTAAATAACCCATTGAGGTTGATATGCCGTAAAACAAAACAAACCAGCAATAAAAATCTTGTCGGCATTAAATAACCCATTGAGGTTGATATGCCGTAAAACGAAACAAACTAGCAATAAAAAATCTTGTCGGCATTATATAACCCATTGAGGCTGATATGCCGTAAAACGAAACAAACCAGCAATAAAAATCTTGTCGGCATTAAATAACCCATTGAGGTTGATATGCCGCAAAAACAAAACAAACCAGCAATAAAAATCTTGTTGACATTAAATAACCCGTTGAGGTTGATATGCCGTAAAACGAAACAAACTAGCAATAAAAAATCTTGTCGGCATTAAATAACCCATTGAGGTTGATATGCCCTAAAACGAAACAAACGAACAATAAAAATCTTGTCGGCATTAAATAACCCATTGGGGTTGATATGCCGTAAAACAAAACAAACCAGCAATAAAAATCTTGTCGGCATTAAATAACCCATTGAGGTTGATATGCCGTAAAACAAAACAAACCAGCAATAAAAATCTTGGTGACATTAAATAACCCGTTGAGGTTGATATGCCGTAAAACGAAACAAACCAGCAATAAAAATCTTGTCGACATTAAATAACCCATTGAGGTTGATATGCCGTAAAACGAAACAAACCAGCAATAAAAATCTTGTCGGCATTAAATAACCCATTGAGGTTGATATGCCGTAAAACGAAACAAACCAGCAAAAAAAAATCTGGTCGAAATTAAATAACCCATTGAGGTTGATATGCCGTAAAAAGAAACAAACTAGCAATAAAAAATCTTGTCGGCATTAAATAACCCATTGAGGTTGATATGCCGTAAAACAAAACAAACTAGCAATAAACATCTTGTCGACATTAAATAACCCATTGAGATTGATATGCCGTAAAACGAAACAAACCAGCAAAAAAAAATCTGGTCGAAATTAAATAACCCATTGAGGTTGATATGCCGTAAAACGAAACAAACCAACAATAAAAATCTTGTCGGCATTAAATAACCCATTGAGGTTGATATGCCGTAAAACGAAACAAACCAACAATAAAAATCTTGTCGGCATTAAATAACCCATTGAGATTGATATGCCGTAAAACGAAACAAAACTTGTCGACATTAAAAACCCATTGAGGTTAATATGCCGGCAATAAAAATCTTGTCGGCATTAAATAACCCATTGAGATTGATATGCCGTAAAACAAAACAAACCAGCAAAAAAATCTTGTCGACATTAAATAACCCATTGAGGTTAATATGCCGTCAAACAAAACAAACCAGCAATAAAAATCTTGTCGGCATTAAATAACCCATTGAGGTTGATATGCCGTAAAACAAAACAAACCAGCAATAAAAATCTTTTCGGCATTAAATAACCCATTGAGGTTGATATGCCGTAAAACAAAACAAACTAGTAATAAAAATCTTGTCGGCATTAAATAACCCATTGAGGTTGATATGCCGTAAAACGAAACAAACTAGTAATAAAAATCTTGTCGACATTAAATAACCCATTGAGGTTGATATGCCGTAAAACAAAACAAACCAGCAAAAAAATCCGAAACGTAAACAAAGCAATTTTTGAAGAATTAATGTATTTATGCTTTAAGGACGCGCGGAGCCTTCTAGACAATATAAACATTGGTTAAAATAAACGGATCGTCTACTGAAATACGTGTATCCACTGGAAGTAACGTTTAATGTAATATATATATATATATATATATATATATATATATATATATTGTGAAATGGACTAAGTCCAATAATTATTTAAATATATTTTCTGTTTATACACTATCCGTATAGATACAAATATTTAAGTAAATTCTCTGTTTATAATAAACAGTATTAGCTACATTTACCGACCTAAATGTTGACAGGAATCGAACTTCTACACTACACTGAACCGCCATTTGACTTAACGTGCTATATCATTTAGCTACAGAGGAAGCGTCCGGTTAGCAAAAAAAAAAAAATATATAATAATACAAAAAAAAAAACAAACAGTAATTTGATTTTGCTAACGAGACGCTTAGTCTTTAGCGAAAAGGTATAACACATCAGGTTACATGACGGTTCTGTGTATGATTCCTGTCGAAAGACACATATTTTCTATAAAATTTCTCGGACATTCAGGCCGGGAAATGTAGTTAATAATATTTATTATTATATACAGAGGATTTACGTAAATAATTATATCTATAAAGATAACGTTTAAACAGAAAATATATCAAAATAATTGTCCATTTAATAATGTATGATGTCATTTGTTTACGTTAAGATACGCCTCGAGCGGATATGAGCGTTCGAGGGAAATAATGGGAATTTGTTGTTTAAAAACAGTAATTTAACTTTGCTAACAAGACGCTTCCTGTGTAGATAAATGGTATAGCACATCAGGCTATATGACGGTTCCCTGTTGATGCCTGTCGGGGGGCGCATATTTTCCGTAAAACTTCTCGGACATTCAGACCGGTAAATGTTGTTAATAGTGTTTATTATGAACAGACCATTTATTAAATAACCCTAAAAAATATGCAAAAAGTCACGTATAAACAGAAAATATATTAAAAGTATGTAGTATATAAAAATGAATGACTAGTGAAAAACTTAGCATTATTGGAATTATCGCAAAAGACATGAAGTAAATATTTAGCAAGTGTTCAAATGTATTTCCGTCAACTGTATTTCTCTAATTCAATCGTTCTACACAACCCCTGTTTGTACCGATCAGGTCAAAAGAATCTTATTGCTAAAATTTATTTTCTGATCAAACTAATTTAAGTGAACGCGTGCAGATTGGAACATATTTCACCCAGATCCGAAATGCGCTTTGCTCCAAGATGGCTACTTTCAATAAGCAAACGAAAATTTGGCGTTGAATTCCTATATTCGTTGCAGGAATTGGAACTGAAAGAAGAGATTATGAAGAGAAGAGAAAAGAAATATAAAGGCGATAAATGAATAGGGATGAAGAAAAAGAAGATAATAATTCTGTGAAAATTGCTCGAGATTTATCAAGGAAGACAAGAGGTACGAAGGAAAATCAAGATGATAAGAGAATGAACGAACGGCGGTTAGTAAGAGTGAGGGGAGAAGGAAAACAATAAAAAGGATAAAGAAAGAAAAAAAGAAAGGAAGAAAGAAAGAATTAAAGAAAAAGAGAAAGAAATAAGATAAGAAAGATAGAAAAAAAATGATTAATATGAAATACATGAAAGTCCAAAGGTAGAAAGAAAGAAAAAAGAGAAAGAAAGAAGTAAAGAAGGAAGGAAGGAAGGAAGGAAGGAAGGAAAGAAAGAAAAAGAAAGAAAGAAAATGATTAATATGAAATACATGAAAGTTCAAAGGTAGAAAGAAAGAAAAAAGAGAAAGAAAGAAGTAGAGAAAGAAAGAAAGAAAGAAAGAAAGAAGGAATGAAGGAAGGAAGGAAAGAAAGAAAAAGAAAGAAAGAAAATGATTAATATGAAATACATGAAAGTTCAAAGGTAGAAAGAAAGAAAAAAGAGAAAGAAAGAAGTAAAGAAAGAAAGAAGGAAGGAAGGAAAGAAAGAAAAAGAAAGAAAATGATTGATATTAAATACATGAAAGTTCAAAGGGAGAAAGAAAGAAAAAGAGAAAGAAAGAACTAAAGAAGGAAGGAAAGAAAGAAAGAAAGAAAGAAAGAAAGAAAGAAAGAAAGAAAATGATTAATATGAAATACATGAAAGTTCAAAGGTAGAAAGAAAGAAAAAGGAGAAAGAAAGAGGTAAAGAAAGAAGGAAGGAAAAAAGAATGAAAAGAGAAAGAAAGAAGTAAAGAAAGAAGGACGGAAGGAAAAAGGAAAGAAAGAAAGAACGAAAGAAAGAAGGAATGAAGGAAAGAAAGAAAAAGAAAGAAAATGATTAATATGAAATACAAGAAAGTTCAAAGGTAGAAAGAAAGAAAAAGAGAAAGAAAGAAGTAAAGAAAGAAGGAAGGAAAGGAAGAAAGAAAGAAAGAAAGAAAGAAAGAGAGAAAGAGAGAAAGAAAGAAATTTATTAATATGAAATACAAGAAAGTTTAAAGGAAGAAAGAAAGAAAAAGAGAAAGAAAGAAGTAAGAAGGAAAGAAAGAAAGAAAAAGAGAAAGAAAAAAGAAAGAAAGAAAAGTAAAGAAAGAAAGAAAAAAGAATGAAGGAAGAAATACAAATAATATGAAATACAAGCTAGTGAAACGAAAGAAAGAAAGAATTAAAGAGAGAAAGAAAGAAGAAAAGAAAGACAGAAAGCGAAAAAAAAGATGAATGATACTCAAGGTAGTAGAAAGAAAGAAAGAAAGAATGAATGAAAGAAAGAAAGAAAGAAAATGAACAAAATCAAATATAACCTATTTTAAAGAAGGAAAGAAAGAATTAATGATATGAAGAAAAACAGAAATAAAGAAAGACAGAAATAAAGAATGCGACAATGAAAGAAAAATGAATGAAAATGTATGCTATCAAAAATAACCTATTAGAAAGAAAGAAAGAAAAACCACAAACGAAAGAAAATTATTAATATGAAATACCAGCAAGTTAAAAAAAATAAACAAAAGAAAGAGAAGCAAAAAGAAGAAAAGAAAAAATGCGAGAAAAAAGGCAAATGAATACAATTAAACAAAGTTAGTAAAAAGAAAAAAAAGAAACCAACAAATAAACAAAGTACTCAAATACATGTTTTAAGTAAAATAAAATATGAAAGTCAGTAAGGGGAAGTAACAAATCTCTTTAACTTCGTGGAATTTCGTTCTTGCTTTCTTTCTAATTCTCTTGCTTTCTTTCTTTCTACGAGACTTTATTTCAAATAACACCTCATGAAAAGAAATTGCGTAAGAAAGAAAGAGAGCCAACCACAAACTAGTAGAGATAGATAATTAAACCAAATGAACAAGATAGATAATTACGAAATATAAACGCAAGATGGAAGTAAAAATAAATGTAAGAGAGAAAGACAGAAAGAAAGAAAGGAAAGGAGGAAGGGAACGTGAAGGTGAATGAGCAATAACAATGATGAACGAAAATGATTGTTTGAGAATGAAAAAGACGATCAACAAGGAAAAGAAAATTAAAGAACCGCAAGTAGAAAATAAAATAAAATAAGATAAAATAAAACGAAAGAAATTATGAAAGCGACAAAAATGAATAAAGAAAGAAAGAAACAAAGTAACCAAGCCTCGAAAGCAAATTTGAAAAGAATGAAATATTTAAAAAAAAAAAAAAATAGAAAGAAAAGACAGATAAGACAACATGAAATCAAACAGGTTGCAAATATATAGTGATAGGCTGGAAATAATAATAATAATAATAATAATAATAATAATAAAAAAGAAAATGCTTACAAAGAATTAGATTTTTAAAAAAAAATACCTTCAAACCAAAGTTAACGAAAAAACAGCTGAGTCAGCAGAGAAGAATTCCATTTTCAATAGCTTTTGATTGCTGTGAAAGAAAAGATAAAAAAAAAGATCCTCAAAGAAAAGGGAAAGGTAAGAAAAAATGGATTTCGGCAAGAAAAATAAAGGTGAGATCACAGAATTCGAAGATGAATAATAATAATAATAATAATAATAATTATTATTATTATTATTATTATTATTATTATTGGTTAATGACAATATAGTTTGTCTAAGAAAAAAGGGGAAGAGAAAAAAATTCCAAAATGTCTTTCGTGATTCTAAGGAAATTATGAAGAACAGAGATAGAAAAAAATCTAAAACGAACAAATGTTTTCTTGGTATGTTTCTCTCTATGTGTGCATGTGTTTATCTTTGTATCTGTCAGTCTCTAAGCATGAGTATATGCATATACATACACACAGACACACACACACACACACACACACACACACACACACACATATATATATATATATATATATATATATATATATATATATATATATATATATATATATTATGAAATGGATTAAGTCCGAAAATTATTTAATATATATTCTAAGGACAAAATGCTCATATTAGAGAAAGAAAAATACTTCACTTATGGAACAAATATATTGGAGATCTCTTCCAGGATGAAAGAACAACCAGCAGTACACAGAAATATTGATGGCCAGGAATTATTAAAAATTGAAGTGTAAGCTGCATTAGCCAAATAGAACAGAAACAAAGTGGCAGGGCCAGACAGAATTGTAATAGAGATGCTGGCAGCCTTAATAATGATTTAACAAAAGACCTAAGCAGATCTATTTTCATGGCACTGCCTAAGAAACCAGTCACAAACGAATAACCAGGTTTCATTGATGTATTTTTGTGAAGAGAATTTTGTCAAGATTCAAATATATTGCTGGTAATATTTTTTTTCAAAGAAAAATCGACAAAGAAGCAAAAATGAATGGATTACAAATGTGATTCTTGAAATGTTGCAAAGGATACAGAAAATAATGCCAAGACATGGAATGGAAAGCAGAAAATGAAGAAATAAGAAACAAATGCAGACAGGCCAAAGAAAAATGGCTCAATGAAAAAAGTGTAGAAATAGAAAGAATGAGTATCATAGATAAAGAAGATATACATAAAAAAATAAGAGAACTCACATGACAAAAGACATACTCATTAACAGGCTACATAAAATCTAAGGACAAAATGTTCATATTAGAGAAAGAAAAAAATACTTCATTGATGGAACAAATATATTGGAGATCCCTTCCAAGATGAAAGAGACCAACCAGCAATACACAGAAATATTGATGGCCAGGAATTATTAAAAATTGAAGTGTAAGCTGCATTAGCCATATTGAACAGAAACAAAGTGCCAGGGCCAGACAGAATTGTATTAGAGATGCTGGCAGCTTTAATGATGATATACCAGAAGACCTAAGTAGATCTATTTTCATAGCACTGCCTAAGAAACCAGTCACAAACAAATGTGAACTCCATCAAACAATCAGCTTTAATGAGCCACATAACAAAATTCATCATCCAAATTCTGATGAATCAGGCCAGACATAGAACAGTGTGTATTCGTCAAAGACATCAGACCAAGGAACACAATATTTATGCTCAGAATATATCAGAAAGACCAATACAAATGCAATTGAACGTGTACCTGTTTTATAGACTACATTGAAACCAAGGACTTGTGTGCCTGAGCATTGTTCTAATGAAAGAAGACCCTCTCATCACTTTTCCTAAGTATTTGATCTTGAACAGAAACAAAGTGGCAGGGCCTGACAGAATTGTAATAGAGATGTTGGAAGCCTTAGATAATTTCGCTATAAACAAGATCGCAGAAATAATAAATGAAAACTACAAGAGTTTTGATATACAGGAAGACACAAGCATGAGTACTTTTTAGCACCGCCTTAAAAACCATGCAAAAACGAATGCGTATACAATCGTCCTAATGAACCTTTTAACAAAACTCACCATCCAAATTCTGGTGAATAGAGCCCGCTGCAGAATCAGACCAAAGATAGGACAAGAACAGTACGGATTCGTCAAAGACAACAGAACAAGTAATGCTTTATTCATGCTCATAATGTTACCAGAAAGAGCCATACAAATGAAGAAATACGTGTACCTCTGTTTTATAGATAACGCAAAAGCGTTCGACAAAGTAAGCAACAAAGATCTGTTAGAGCTGCTCACTAACCATGACATATTCGAGAAAGACCTTAGAATATTTAAACAGCATCTAACAGTCTGCATACGGATAGAAAATTAGTTCAGCAGATATACAAAAATAAAAAAAGGGTGTAACACAGGATGTGTCTCCTCAACGGATTTATTTATTATTATTTAGGCAATTCTGAGAGAATTCCAAATCCTACCAGAATATGAGATATATTGTGCTGAAAGCATATACCGAAAGAAAATTGCAAAACAACTTACAGAATCTAGCGAAAGAGAAAGAGGAGAAGGGACTTAGCATAAACTACAAGAAGACAGAATGAATGATCATCAGTAAAAAGATGAACTTAAAATGCAATTTGCAGGACAGAGATACTAAGATCTAGCAGATATAGGAATTTCAATATCTGGAAAGTGTTCTAACAGAGGACAGAAAGTGTGGCACCGAGATCCGAACACGTATTGGGATGTCCAAAAAGACATTGCAAAAGCTAAACAGAGTATTAATAGATAGAAAAATTTTGTTGGAAACAAAGAAAAGATCACTGAAGTGTTACGTGATATGTGTCCACCTGTTCGAAAAGCGAATGTGAACAAAAAGATGGAGAAGAGACAGGAAAACAGTATGTGGTTTTGGGGAAGGATGCTGAGGATACCATGGACCGAACATGTGAGCAACGACGAGGTTTTAGAGAAAATAGAAACAAAAAAGGAAACATACTTAACATCAGGAAGAGACAGCTGAAATTTCTACAGAAGGATGCTGAGGATACCATGGACCGAACATGTGAGCAACGACGAAGATTTAGAGAAAATGGAAAGAAAAAGGAAACTTATACTTAACATCAGGAAGAGACAGTTGAAATTTCTACAGAAGGATGCTGAGGTTACCATGGACCGAACATGTGAGCAACGATGAGGTTTTAGAGAAAATGGAAACAAAAAGGAAACTTATACTTAACATCAGGAAGAGACAGTTGAAATTTCTACAGAAGGATGCTGAGGATACCATGGACCGAACATGTGAGCAACGACGAGGTTTTAGAGAAAATGGAAAGAAAAGGGAAACTTATACTTAACATCAGGAAGAGACAGTTGAAATTTCAACAGAAGGATGCTGAGGATACAATGGACCGAACATGTGAGCAACGACGAGGTTTTAGAGAAAATGGAAACAAAAAGGAAACTTATACTTAACATCAGGAAAAGACAGTTGAAATTTCTACAGAAGGATGCTGAGGATACCATGGACTGAACATGTGAGCAACGACGAGGTTTTAGAGAAAATGGAAACAAAAAGGAAACTTATACTTAACATCAGGAAGAGACAGTTTAAATTTCTGGAACACGTCATGAGGAAGGGTGTGGGGGCTTGGAAAATCTGATACTCACAGGACAGATAGAGAGAAAAAGGGACAGAGGAAAGCAACACGCAACATACTTGGTGGCAGAACAGGATTTGGAAAAAATAACAAAAAGACAAAATTTATTAAGAGCTATAAGGGAAAGGAAGATGCGGTGGGTCATGATCGTCTATGTCCTCAAGTGACACGGCACGTAAAAGAAGAATAATTTGAAAACTGAAAATATACAATGTGTGTAGTTGGTTTGTGAATATGTTTGTCTGTCTTTGAATGTGTCTGTGCATATTTGTGCGTATACTTATAAGTTTGTCAGCATGTGTCATTATATATATATATATATATATATATATATATATATATATATATATATAGTTAGTATACGTATCCGTTGGAGGTATCTAGTTAGCACTTTTTCATTTAAGCATCGTTTTATTACTATTGTTGTTTATGGATTCAAATACCCGACTGGAGATTGAAAGACCTACATGGGTTACACTACTACGACAATGCCACGCCGGTTAACATGCTACTTATCTAACATTATTTCCATTAAAGCATATATCAACAAACAAAGAGAAAATAGACAACCGAAATCATAAACACAAAGATGCTATACTGTATAAACTGCAAAAATAACGGTAGTTGCTCTAAGAATTGAGCACAAAAAGCAAGCAACCAATCAAAAAAATTACATCACACCTCGGTCCCAAAATACAAAGAATGCTTTGTTAAATTGTCACTAATTCCTGCAAACAGACTCCATGACAATCCGTCTTTGGAAATGATTAGTGTTAACCTAAAAGTACTTAGATATGTGAAGTTTTATTTTTTAACACTAACCGGAAATAAAAGTATATTAGAAATTATGGAAATGTAAATAAAATTATAATCAACACGCAATTTTCATTGGTTTTACTCAAACGTGTATAAATTAAAATTTCCTATCAAAATATATCCCATATATATATATATATATATATATATATATATATATATAGTATGACGATTGCGTTTAGCATGAAACAGATTGACGCCCCCGAGTGTTGACTTCAATGTTCACTTTTATATTTATATTTACATACGCTCTATCGCTGATATTGATCACTTTATCCCATAAATATAGCACACCTTAAAACTATATATATATGTATATATATATATATATGCGTGTGTGTGTGTATGTGTGCGTGTGTGTGTGTGCGCGCGCACGCGCGCGGGTGTGTACGTATGTATATAGCGCGAATTTGTAAACAGTGACTGCTACTGTTGATAATACAAAGCTCTTCCATGAATCGAGCACTCTGAGTCACTGGCGTGTTTATTCAAAAATAAATACGTAAGAATTCACTTTCCTCTCTACCGGAAGCTGAAAGCTTCGGTGAAAATTCTCCGGCTGATGCCAAATCAGTTCAGTTTCAATCCTGGCGTGAGCGAATCGGGTGTCTAGCCACACTGATGAGCTGTGATACACCGAAACAGACTATCTGTGGATGACACTATATATATATATATATATATATATATATATATATATATATATATATATATAGTCCGCCCAGAAATGTATACCCACTTCAGGAAAGGAAAAAAAAGCTTATGTAGATATTTTAAAACTAAATGTATTCAGACGAGATTAATACAAGTTACCTTTGAAATCTAGAATCACAAGAGTTGCTCGGTATCATAGCTTTAGCTTCCAGACATTTACAAGAGTCAGATCAAGTCCTGAATGTCGTATTGCTGCAATATCTGGGCCAGAACTGACCAGTTCTTACTCTCCAGCCTCGATCGAGTTAAAAAAAAATGTTTGTGCGGAGTTATAAGCAGATCGATTCATTAATCCTCTATCTTGAGTAACTCTTGAGCCTTTTATTACACGAATGGCCTTAAAACAAAAATAACGTTGAAGAAATGTCGCCAAAAAAGAGGTGTCCACACATCAGGAAAGAGAAAAAAAAACTTGTGTAGATATTTTAATACTAAATGATATTCAAGCATTAATTAAGAGGTTCAGACATTCACAGATGAATACAAGTTAATTTTGAACTCTAGAATCACAAGAGAAGCTCAATATGGTGGCCTTTAGCTTCCTGACATTTATTAGTTCGGCAAAATACAGCTTGGGCAACGTTGGTCAATGTGTCCAGTCGGATTCCTGCACATGCATTTACAATATCTTGTCTAAGGACCGCCATCTGTCGAGAAAATATCGAACTACAGAAAACAGTGTTATCGCATTTTGATAAAACTACGATAGACAAGTTTGTCTTACCTGAAGTGTCTATACATTTTTGGCGGACTCTCTGTCTGTGTCTCTCTCTGTCTGTCTGTCTGTCTGTCTGTCTATATATATATATATATATATATATATATATATATATATGTGTGTGTGTGTGTGTGTGTGTGTGTGTGTGTGTGTGTGTGTGTGTGCATATATATATATATATATATATATATAAAAGGCAGGATGTCTGTGTGCGTGCGTGTGTGTGTGTGTGTGCGTGTGTGTGTGTGCCTGTGTGTGTGTAACGAATGCATGGCCGCAATTTTCGACGGATTTGCACCAAAATTTACATGCACATGCTCCAAGTTAGCGGGAAGGCCAACACCGACTTTGCATTTCCCAACTCCCATCGATAGTGGAAATAATCGATTTTTTTCATGCTTCTACGGCAGTTTTCATGTAGTTTGCGGCCATTTTCTAGTGGCCATAGTGAGAGCCTATAGCTGGCTGCCAGGAATAGTCAGGAAGATTCTATTGGCCAGCGTGAGAGCCAACAGCTGACTGACACGAATATTAACTAGCATGGTAGCATGCAAAAAAAAAAATCGATAGCTGCATTCGTCACAAGTGGAAAAATTTAAATCGACATGGCACTTTAATCCAATCGGCTCATTCGCTTGCTTAAACTCAAAGTTGATTCTGATTCCGCAGAACTGTGTTGGGTGTGAAAAAGTATTTGTTGTTAACATTCTTTTTTCATTCGGTTTTTCCATTTACGAGTCCTTTTTTAAAGCTGATCGTTTTGTGTTCATTTTGTTTAGTTCGTTTTTCGTAACAGATTTAATGTTTAGTATAGAGCTTAGAAAAAATTCACAGTGTGAGATAGGCAATAACTAAGGCATGTAGCAACATCAGCACGGCAAAGGGCACTCCTTTAAAGGCAAGGAAGGGCAAAAATATTTTAAGTCAAGTGATAGCGATTGTTGTATGAATCGTACGATTTTTGAATCAAGCACAGGCAACGCCGGGCCATGCTGCTAGTATATATATATATATACAATCTATATATCTATAATTCAACTTATTTACGTTAATCTTAACGGGCTTATGTTTAAGTCCCCCATAATAATATTGGACACCTGTAGTACAAAATCTATTTACTGTGAATCTCAGAATAACACATACGGGGCCTGTATAAGAAACCCCCATAGTAGGAACTGATATACTAGGAACTGATATTAAACAACAAACAACTCGGTTTCTTGCCATAAATAAACTTCAAGCCCAGACCGATTCACCCGGGATAAGATATCTTACACCCCCAGCAATCAAACTCAAACCCATTCTCATTAACAAGGCGTCTACCAGAGGAGAAATGACATTGAAAATAAATTTAAAACAATGCTCCGAGACAGACACTTAGGGACTGATGACAGCCGCGCACAGACCATTGACATAGACTATCTCTATGATGAGGTAATTTTTGTTGATTTTTTTGTTTTGTTTTGTGTTTTTGCTGTAAAAATATATATATACCCTCTTAAAATAAAAACATAGCTCTCTGTAGATCAGTTTTAATAATTAATATTACTAGGACCCACCCGGATTATATACCAACAGAACGATTACCTGTATTATTTATATATATATATAATACTGGTAATCGTTAATTCCGGATTATATACCAACAGAACGATTACCTGTATTATATATATATATATATATATATATATATATATATATATATATATATATAATTACCTGTATATATATATATATATATATATATTGTTCTATAATATATATATATATATATATATATATATATATATATATATATATATATATATATAATACAGGTAATCGTTCTGTTGGTATATAATCCGGTGGGTCCTAGTAATATTAATTATTAAAACTGATCTAGAACTGGTGTAACAGCAAAATTGTCCAAATCGTGTTACAGCAAAATTCTCCATCTAGGAAATGTTTAATATCGAAAAAAACAACTCTAAACTAATTGGTTTTTTCTCCAGACATTTAGCCATCTTGACACCATTTCTCGCAAGAAACAGAAAAATCGTTTGGGTTACTTCGCTAGAAAGGGAATGTGTTAAAATTGTTTTATGTCAGTCCAACTCTCTTTCCAAATGATCAATGGTGATAGGAAAAATCATTCAGGCCTTCAGGTACCAACATTCATACTATGGCTTCCATGTTTAATGTCTATTCAAGAACTATCAAGAGGACGGTGAATTAGTTTAAAAACGAGGGAACAGTAAATAGGAAACCTAGAGCAGGAGGTCACAAGAAGAGGGACATCATTTCAACTTAAACCTGAAGAGATCGTTTGTGTATGGGAAACTACCATACAGGCTAGCGTATTTTCAGACAGCTCAGCTGCGTGGGACTTCCCAGCAAGGTGAGATTCTATTATCCTCATGAATAAAACCACATTTCTCATAAAGATCTTTCATAGATTTCTTGGGAGAAATCCAGTAAAAGTCGGTTATATGACGCTGATTTAGTTCAACTTGCGATGGATCGAAAATTCTATTAAAACTATTAATATTATAATGCAAAAAAAAAAAAAATCTCTGTTTTATTAGTGGACTCACTTTAAGTTGGGTTTCCTGAAGGATTCTTGTTTGAAAAGAATTAATAAAATGTTGATACAAATTGTGATTTAATGCTGCTTGTAAAAAATAATTTTATTATAACAAACACGGGATTTGTGAAAGTTTTGTGCTCTGAAATCATTTTAAAATGTCAATATTACGTTGTTTTAGTACTGCTTCCAGGGAAAGTGCGGTTTTATTATACAGGGTGTCCAGTGAAAAAGCGGCAAATTTATTCTTCAATAAAATACACCATCTCTAATTGGCCCGTCTCAGTGGCCCTCCAAAAGGCGAGATCCGAATGTTATGGATTATTCTATCTGGAATAAATTTCTATCTCATTTACAAGACCGTCGTCTCACCGGCATGATGTGACTTCACTCTTTTCATCGTTATTTCTCTGATAAGACTTTTTAGCCTGGTAACCGGACTTCAGGAATTTGAGTATTCTACTCGATTGGCAACTAGGTCCTCCTGTTTTACAGTGGTAAATGCTCAATGAAAACAGACACTTCTACTCTAAGAGTTTCTTTTGTCCTTTCTTTCCCATTCTCAGTTTTCCCATTCTCTTTCACATTCACTCTCTACAACCCCGTGCGTTCTAGTGGCATTGTCGTCTTGCATCGGGGGACATGACAATAAAATGACAGCCATAAACATTGGACGAACAACCAATAGTATAGATACGGAACAAGGAGATCAAAAGAAGTATCAATAAAATCCCATCTTTTCCCCTAAAATCTTTGAACAGCTGAGACGATCTTCAAGACTTTCGTGAGTTAGAACAGGAAAGAAACTTTTGGAGACGATTGATAAAAGTTATTTTCACAGGAGCTTAGAAATCACACTGATTTGTTGTGTGGTTTCAAGTCGAAATATGGTGTTGATGATGATGATGATGATGATTGTGGTTTTGGTGGTAATGATGATAATGAGGAGGAGGAGGGGGAGGAGAAGGATGGTGGTGGTGATGCTGATGATGGCGGTGGTGATGATGAGGATGGGGGTTGTGTTGGTGATGATGATGATGGTTGTGGTTGTGGTGATGATGATGTTGCAATTCTTCATTATATCTATATCTATTAGGTTGGTGCAAGGATAATGACGTAATAATGTCGTTTTTTTTACGTTAAAAAATACGTCAAAAACGACATTATTACGTCATTATTTTAGCACCAACCTAATATATCTATATCTATGTTCATTTTTCTATTTCTATATTGATAATAAATATATTCTTTTTTCTTCACTGATAACTCAGCTTTGAGTTTCATGCTCACTGTAATCGTCAACTACACACACACACACACACGCACACACACACACATATATGACGTTAAAAATACGTCAAAAAACGACATTATTACGTCATTATTTTTACACCAACATAATATATCAAATATGTTGTGGAGGTCAATTTATATTACAATGAATCATTCATAGTTATTGAAAACAAGGATCATAACATTCATCAAGTGGTTCGTAGGTTAATGTAACTTTAAAATTTTTTTTGCGAACAGATTTCGCCATTTTATGTCAATAACTTTACTAATCTACTTTTTGTATGAATGATTCATTGTAATATATATATATATATATATATATATATATATATATATATATATATATATATATGGTTATTCCAAAATAGCAGATTTCGCAAATTTAAAAAAACAAATACGGAAAATAAGGAAAATGTTCAAAGTTTATTATCTTAAGGCTTCATTTCACATACTACAGTACACAAAAGAACTTTTTTGAGGTGACGCCATTTTAAGTGTTCTCACAAAGTTGAAGAAGAATTTAAATTTATACAGAATCTGAA
>CAHIKZ030004208.1:1025000-1075000 GCA_903632075.3 Acanthosepion pharaonis
TGACACACGCTTAGGCGATCATATACGTTTCGATACATGACAGACGAGGCAGATTTTTTCCCGCAGTAAGTTTTCATTTCTTTCTGCGGTAGACCAGTTGCCATCCAAAGGCTGTACAAGCCGGTCTGTTCTGCTCTTTAACCGTAGCTAGCTAGGTAGGGAGTGGAGAGAATAAGTGGTATCATACCTTTCCCAAGGGCATTAGCACGTAAGTGAATGCAATGGATTCGACTGGCATTCGAACTTGGTTCTCCGATTCCTCAACCCGAGCCGCTATCTATTACTACACCGTGACTCTGAATCAGGACACAATGGAAACATCAAAGAGTTCAAATTTGGGGGGGGGGAGATTAAGACAGAAAGACACAAAGAAAGGAGAATTCAAAGAAAGAAAGAAATAATTCTTCCAAAGGAAAAAAGGAGACTCAAAGAAAAATAAAGAAAAACGGGGGAAAAAAAAAACTAGAAAAGAAAGTTTCAAAAAAAAAAAAAAAAAACTAAAGAGGAACGAAAGACAGAAAGAAAGTAAGAATCATCGGGAAAAAGGATCAAATGAAAAAAATTGAAAGACTCAAAGCAAGAAAGTCTCAAAAAACGAAAGAAAAAGAAAGAAAGAAAGTTTCGGTAAAAAAAGTAAAAAAAAGAAAGAAAGAAAATTCCGAAAAAAAAGAAAGAAGTAAACAATCAAAGAAATAAATGTTTCGACAAAAAGAAAGAAAGAAAGAAAGAAAGAAAGAAAGAAAGAAAGAAATATTCAAAGAAAGAAAGAAAGAAATAAAGAAAGGCTAAAAAAAAAAGAAAAAAAAAAAAAAAACAAAGAAAAAGAAATGAAAGAAAGAGAAGAAAAGAAAGACACAAAGAAAGAAAAAAAATAAGAAAGAATCAAATAAAAGAAAGAAAATTTGAAGAAAGAAAAGAAAGAAAAAAGAGAGAAATATTCAAAGAAAGAAAGAAAAAAGAAAGAAAAAAAGAAATAAAGAAAAAAGAAAGAAAAAAGAGAGAAAGAATGAAAGAAAGAGAGAGAAAAAAAAGAATATTTGAAATAAGAACAAAAATAAGAAAGATTTCAGATAAAATGTTTGCCTAAATTTGATAGAAAGAAAGAAAGAAAGAAAGAAGGAAATATTCAAAGAAAGAAAGAAAGAAAGAAAGAAAGAAAGAAATAAAGACACAAAGAAAGAAAAAAAAGAGAGAAAGAATGAAAGAAAGAGAGAGAAAAGAAAGAATATTTGAAATAAGAACAAAAATAAGAAAGATTTCAGATAAAATGTTTGCCTAAATTTGATAGAAAGAAAGAAACAAACAAAAAAAAAGAAAGTGTAAAAATCAAGAAAAGAACGAAAGTAATAAGCAATGTTTAAATATAAAAGAAAAACAAAAAGAATTATAGAAAAATAGAAACAAATAAATGGAGAAAAAATACGAAACAGGAAAAACGAATGTAAAAAATGATCAAATGAATAAATATAAGATAAATAAAAAAATACTTGGAAAGAAAGAAAGAATAAATAAAAGTATGAATGGAGGAATGAACGAAAAAATGAAAAAGCGAAGAAGGAAAAAGGAAGAATTTAAATGACTAATATTAATAACGTATGAAGACAAAGAAAAACTTTTGTATAAAAAACAAAGAAGTATGGACGGAAAGGAAATTAAAAACTCATCAGTAGTAAGATCAAATCGAAATAAAATCAAGTGTTCAAATATATTAAAATAGTACGAAGAAAAAGATATATATAAAATAAAACCAAAAAAGAAGTAAAGAAAAATAAACAAAGAAAAAATAAACCATAGAATGGAGAAGGAAAATGATAACAAGTCTTGGAATATATTAAAATCAGTGAAAGAATCAACTAGTATAAAAAGAAAGCAATAAATAAAAGAAAAAAAGAAAGATTGAAAGAAAGAAGGAAAAACTCAAAGAAAGAAAGAAAGGCGCAAAGAAAGAAAGAATGAAAGAAAGAAAGAAGGAAGGAAGGAAGGAAGGAAGGAAGGAAGGAAGGAAGGAAGGAAAGATAGAATAAATGGATGATAAGGTAAAAATATAGAATGGAGCAAGGGAAATAAAAAGTAGTGTTGTACTATATTTAAAATCAGTTAAAGCGTAGGCCTGTATAAAATAGAAAGAAAGAAAGAAAGAAAGAAAGAAAGAATAAAGTATAAACTCAAAGGGAGAAAGAAATATTCGAAAAAGAGAAAGAAAGAAAAAAAAAGAAAGACGCAAAGAAAGAAAGAAAGTTTCGAAAAAAAAAAGAAGGAAAGAATATAAATATTGAATGGAGTAAGTAAAATGTAAAGAAGTGTTGTAAAATATAAAAATCAGTTTAATCAATTACCTGAATTAAAGAGAAAGAAAGAAAAAAGAAGAAAGAAAAGACTCACGAAAGAAAGAATTCTTCGAAAAACGTGTAAGAAAGAAAAAAGAAAAAAATCAAAGAAATAAAGTTCCGAAACAAAGAAATAAAAAAGATGGAATTACTCAAAGAAAGACAGAATGTTTAGAAAGAAAGAAAGAAAGAAAGAAAGAAAGAAAGAAAGAAAGAAAAGAAAAATGGAAAAGAAAAGCAAAAAAAAGTCAAACCAATGTATAAGGGGAATGGAAAGAAAGAAGGAGTGAAAGAAAGAAAGATATAAATGGGGAAATGGAAATCAAACCATAGGCCTGTATAAGAAAGAAAGAAAGAAAGAAAGAAAGAAAGAAAAAGGAAAGAAAGAAAGAAAAAAAGAAAGAAAGCATAAAATATAGAATAGATGAAGAGAAATAAAGGGAAGTGTTGCAATATATAAAAATCCGCTAATGACTCGACAAGTATAAAATATAAAGAATGAAAGAAATGAAGGCAAAAGAAAGAAAGAACAAAGGAAAAAATCAAGAAACAGTAAAAGATAAAAAAGAGGTACAGAAATTATTTTTTATATAGATAAAGCAAATAATGTAAGTAGGTAGAGAACTTTAAAAAAAAATGCAAACAGAAATGAAAGAAACGATTTTGCTTTATATCGTTTTCTCTTCGTCCTCAAAGACGTCTTTTTAACGTTCTCTCCATAAACACTGAAAAGAAAGAAAGAAGAAATGGAAGTAGAAATAAAAAAATAAAAAAAAAATCTAAAAGAAAACCCTGCAACAGAAAGACAGAAAATAATCACATAATTAAATAAGATTAAAATTAAAAAAAAAAAAAAAAAAAAGAACACTTTAGGTCGGCCATGATGACACGATATTGCCTGCCCCAATTTTTACTTTCACTTTCACTTTCGATTTCTTTTTTTTCCCGCGCTGCGCATGCGCACAAGATCGCATTGGCAGACAGCGTGGCGACGGCGTGGGCGGGAGGGTAAGCAGGTGTCGGTATGCAACAGCTAACATGCATTGACTTTGCTCAGCTGAAGTAAGATCATAACAGCGGAGACTGCTAAGAGTTTCCATTCTGTAACAGAGATGCATCGTCTTAGAAATCTAGGGCACGTGTTGCTGCAAAAAGGAAGGCTTCAAGCTAGAACGGGAAAGAAATAATGATGAACACAACTAAGACTTAAATAACAGAAGAAAAACAAAATTTATTCTATCATATTCCCCATTGCGATCTTTTCATTCCCTCCCATTCAATTTCCATTACCTCGAACGTTATCATAGTGGATAATCCTATTTGAAATAGACGCCCCATTTTTATTTTAAACACTGCGTATTACGCCTGTCGGTCTGGGCATTCGAAAAATCTTAATAAAGATAATGCCATTACTAACAGAAATCAAACCTGTGTCCTGCTATTTAGTAAAAAATCTGTTTGATCCTGCGAGCTTTACCTCTAGGCTACAGAGAGCGTCATATTGCAGCAAGGCTCTTTTTTCCCTTTTCAGGAAAGTAAACTTCTTTATTCAGTTATTTTTTTTCTCAAAAGCCCATATCTGCTCACTTTCGTATCCGAAACGTAAACAAAGCAATTTCAAAAGAATTAATGGATTTATTTTTAATCCAACATTTTTATTACTTCCAGCGTTATTATAATGTATATAAGTATTTCAAATAGACGTCCCATTTTTATATTTCCTTTAAAGAGTTGGTATTACATTTCGGTTTACTATTAGATAAGCAATAACGTACAAACGTTTCTATGTGCCGTGTTCTTTCAGGGCGTAGGCGATCCACCCGTCTCTATCCCTTGCAGCTTTCAACAAGTACCTTCCTTCTGCCACCTCCCCCAGACCACTAGGTATGCCCTGCATTTATTCTCTTGTCTCTCTTTCCCTCTATTCGACCCATGAGTATTAGATTCTCCAGGCCCTTTTTACTCATTATCTGTCCCAGGAACTTCAACTACCTCTTCCTGATGTTATGTATAAGACTCCTCTTTGTTTGCATCCTCTCTAAGACATCATCGTTGCTCACACGCTCAGTCCATGATATCCTCAGCATCCTTCTGTAGATCTACATCTCCGTCGCCTCGAGTCTCCTCTTCATCTTTGAGGTAACCGTCCAACATTCGCTGCCGTAAAGAAAGACAGGTGTCACGTTACACCTCAGTATTCTTTACTTCGCTGTCAAAGAAATCCTCCTGTCTCTGTCCAGCTTTTGGAATGCGTCCTTGGCTTACAATGGCAAAACAAACCCTATAGGCACAAGCAAATTATTAAATGCTCATCAATATATATGGGGAGAGAGAGAGAGATCGTGTTCCGCCAGATTATTGTTGCTACAGAACCTGAGTAGGGAATTTTGCTATTAATAATATTAATATTCAGGGTACGTAAGATATTTGAGTACATATTTATGTTTATAAGAGAGTAGAGAGGGATTTTCCAAGCGTAGCTTACATGTGGCACAGGGACGAATGTAGCGGGCACTCAGTGATGATCGAACTCACTACTCAGTGGTAATTGTACTAGCGAGACAAGCTTGCTAACCATTACACCGCCTTGAGCTGCCCAATTGATTTTCTAAGCGTAGCTTAGATGTGGCACAAGGCCGAAAGTATGTGGCCCCCTATGAGGATCGAACTCACTGCTCAGCTTGCTAAACATTACACACGCCAAGGTGCCTAAATACGATAACAGATTTATGATTGGATCTCTTTCTATAAAAGGCAGGATATGTGTGTGTGTGTGTGTGTGTGTGTAACGAATGCACGGCCGCAGTTTTCGACAGATTTACACCAAAATTTAGATGCACATGCTCCAAGTTAGCGGAAAGGCCAAGACCGACTTTGCATTTCCCAACTCCCATCGATAGTGGAAATAATCGATTTTTTTCATGCTTCTACGGCAGTTTTCATGTAGTTTGCGGCCATTTTCTACTGGCCAGAGTGAGAGCTTATAGCTGGCTGCCACGAATAGGCAGGAAGATTCTATTGGCCAGCATGAGAGCCAACAGCTGACTGAAACGAATGTTAACTAGCATGCTAGCATGGAAATAAATCGATAGCTGCATGTGGGAAAATTTTAAATCTGCATGGCACTTTACTCCAATTGGCTCATTCACTTGCTTAAACTCAACATTGATTCTGATTCCGCAGAACTGGGTTGGATGTGAAAAAGTATTTGTTGTTAACATTCTTTTTTCATTCGGTTTTTCCAGTTATGAGTCCTTTTTTAAAGCTGATCGTTTTGTGTTCATTTTGTTTAGTTCTTTTTTAGTAACAGATTTAATGTTTAGTATAGAGCTTAGAAAAAATTCGCAGTGTGAGATAGGCAAGAAATAAGGCATGTAGCAACATCATCACGGCAAAGGGCACTCCTTTAAAGGCAAGGAAGGGCAAAAATATTTCAAGTCAAGTGATAGCGATTGCTGTATGAGTCGTACGATTTTTGAATCAAGCACGGGGAAACGCCGGGCTATGCTGCTAGTAATGTTATAAAGGATCAAATAAATGATTTTTTTTATATAATTTTATTCAAAAAAGCCATCTTCAACTTCAATCACTGCTTCTATGCGAGATCGAATTCATCTACATGCTTGAATTAAAGAACCCTGGTTCATATTGTGCATTAATTTCCTTATGAGGGCTTTCAAAGACTCTTTAGTGTTATTGGGTGGGGTTCATTGTCCTCACTCTCAACAACGCCCCACATGTAGTAGTCCAATGGATTGAGTCCTGGGGCGTTGGTAGGCCAAATGTTAGGGGTTATGTGATCATGAAAATTTTCAGCCATTCATTCCTGTGTTACCTGAACCTTGTGTAATTGTGTAGTCTTGCTGAAACACATTAATGCATTTCACTGCGTAATGTCTATCCAAGGCTTGACAAATGTTTCAAGGACTTTAATGTAAGCAACAGAGTTACTTCTGGAAAGTAATGCGGAGGCATCACATATCCTTCAAGGCTGACAACCGCTAAAACTATGAGAGTTGCAGGAAAGTATATCTGCGCAAAATTTGGAAGCTCAGAATGGTGTGCACATAACCATCTGTCATTTTTTTTCTGTTAATTTTATGGTTTTACCCAAAGTTTTTTCGTTTGAGAAAAACCAAATCGCCACATCATCTGCTGGATATTTAAGTTTGTTCAAGAACCTTTTAGAGAGGATTTAACGATTGTCTTTTGCTTTTTTTCTAACATAAGCTGACCTTTGCTACTCCCATAAGATTTATACCTGTTGTATTTGTGGACAACATCTCTGATTGTTCCTTCTGACACATGGAAACACTTTGCAAAGATGGTCATCAATGGTCGGCTGAACGTGTTCTGATGAGGTAAGAAGACTTGGAATAATTTTACGCTTTGATTTTGAGGATATGTTTCCATTTTCGGTATCCAGAACAACTTTGTCGTTCTTTAAAGACGTCTGTTAAAAATAAATATTGGTAAAATGCGTCAAGAAACAAAAATAGGTCTGCCCTCACTTTACACACTCTACATTTTATTTACGCCCCGCCGACTTTGGCATTGACCCATCAGTTTATTTTATATTTTAAGCTTTTAGATTATTTTTAGATTTAGATTTTATTCTTACTATATATATATATATATATATATATATATATATATATATATATATATGAAAAAATATATACGGAAAAAACAAACAAAAATCCTTATATACAATTATGCTGTTTTAATGTTAATATGTCAACGTCGGACGTTTCGGTCTAATAAACCATCTTCAGGACATATTCATAATTATAACATTATCAATACAACATGACAAAGACGATGTACATAAGAACAAGACTTATCCAAACAGAATAACTGAAAGTTTTATAAGATCGTCCGACCTTGACATATTAACATTAAAACAGCATAATTGTATATAAGGATTTTTGTTTGTTTTTCCGTATATTTTTTTTTCATACTGTCGGATTTATTTATATTTCTTATATATATATATATATATATATATATATATATATATATATATATATATATATATGTGTGTGTATGTGTGTGTGTACGTGTGTATATGTATATGTGTGTGTATATATATATGTAATAAATATATACAAATAAATATATATATATATATATATATATATATATATATATATATATATATATATTGAGAGAATAGAAAAGTTCAGAGCAGATAACATTAGAAAGATTTTAGAGTCCCATGAAAATAAGTGGATACAACGTCTAAAAACACAATACCCAGCCGGGCTAAATCATAAATTTAACAATATATAGATAGTATCAATATATAACTCAACAAATCAAAACCTACCCACATTTATCACCCACACAAGACAGACATGCTTAAGGAGGAATGGAGGCCTCACACTTATACACTCACCCACACGATTATACACACGTACACACACCATACTCACTCACTCCCTAATGAGCCAAATGATAATACACACCTACAGCAATACACGCTTACACATACATCATACTCACTCAATCCCCATGAACCAAATAACACACACACAAACACTAAACAGAGACACATCCCCTCACCAGGTCCAATAAAACTGTCAAACTGACCAGAGAATTCAGGATAAAATGTATCTATCCAGTTATAATCTTATAATCTTATCTCAAATAACAACTTAAAAGAGACTGTTTGACCAACACAAGGAATGTTAAAAGATTCATGTAAAAAAAAGATAAAAAATAAAAAACAAATGAAAACTACAGACAAAAGTTCATTTTCTCCAACAAAAGACATTCATTTCTGTAGTTCCCTGCCAACAGCAAGCAGAAATATTTCGCCTCCCGATGATGGCCATTTCGGTCGAAACTAGTCGAGGAATCTAAATGGAATAATAATAATAATAATAAAAAACGAAAGAATATTAATCTACAACCCAGTGTGTCTAATGATTTTAATTTTTTAATTTTCTTATTGTTCAAAAAATATATATATATATATATATATATATATATATATATATATATATATATATATATACAGTGCTGTTCGATAAAAGTGACTCACCTGATTTTTTTTTTACTAAATGTTCTCTTCTCCGATGAAACGAAAACTGAATTCAAAGGATACGCGATCTAAAATCCGAAGAAGAAGCTTTGAAAGCTCTTTGAATTTAGTACTAATTACTGTCAAGCATCCGTCCAGTATAATGTACTGGGGATTATTTTCTTTTCATGGAACTGGTTTCTTAAAACCTATTGAAAAGACCCTCAGGAGCGAGCAATACAAGAGAATTTTAGAGTCTTGTCTGCTCCCTTCTGCTGAAAGGTGGCAAATCGACCCCACCAAGCTCATTTTTATGCAGGGTAATGCTCCCTGTCACAAATCAAAATTGATGAAGGAATACTTTGATGAGAATCAGGCGAGTGTTATGACATGGCCGCCCCAATCTCCTGACCTCAACCTCATAGAAAACCTATGGAGCATGTTGCTTAACTGTTTTCTCGAGAGCCTGAACTTTATAATGCTTCATAGGTTTTTATGGGGTTGAGGTCAGGAGATTGGGGCGCCTATTTCATAACACTCGCCTGTTTCGCATCACAGTATTCATTCATCAATTTTGATTTGTGACTGGATATGCATATATCGGGTGTAAAAGCACTATTGTCCAAATCGTGTAACAGCATAAGTTTCCATCCCACAAAATGCTTAATATGTAATGTTTCTTTTTTCCAATATTTCAGATAAGACGTTTAGCTATGTTTACACAGAATCACTGAAAAAAACCTTTGACGTATTCAGCTAGAAAGAGAATAGTCTAGAATCGTTTTGTGTATGAGCCACTGTCTTCCCAACTGAGAAATAATGGGAGGAAAAAAACATTCCAAGCCTCAGCAATGTTACCGACATTCATACTCTGGATCTTATCTTCATAATCCATTCAAGGATCATCAAGAGAACGCTGAATATTATTTAAAATGGGAAAAGTAGAGAGGAAACCTGGATCAGGAGACCACAAAAGAAGAATGATCATTATTTTAAATTTGAGCTAAAAAGACCAATTAGAAAAGATCCAATTCAATCCAAAAGACATTTGGCACCTGAGAGCGTTGTTTCAGCTATTTGAGTTAGTCTATACCGCAGTGAAAAAATACTTGAAAATGAAATGAGGCAACTTGTTACTCCCGGACAGAAAGAAAGTTAGAGAGGGCGAAGATCATCTTGAATAAGTTGGAAAATGATCCTGGAATATATATATATATATATATATATATATATATATATATATATATATAATATATATATATAAAGAGTAAGATATATAATCCGGTGTTCTTATAGCTATTTTTATTTTTACAAAATAGTGCTCGATGTAAATTTACAGAGCATTAATATTATAAATTAATTCAAAATGTGTTTTTTCCGCTACACAGTTCTAACCATGTTTCAAAAATGGAAGCTAAAAGCCACGAATTTAATTTTGCAATTCGTAGTTAAATAGTTCCATTTCATTCTCAAGCGAATTTTGGAGTAACTTTTAAAATTACTGGGTTTTAAAGACACAGCTAAAATCACGTTTCCATGGTTACAGATAAATCTACTTCAACTGGACAAGGGGTGTCTGGGTTTTCCTTATGTCTGCATCATTGTATCGGTTATTAGCTACATTTTGGTAAGGGGTAGGGATGTATTTTTCTATGAAAACTGACATCCGTTGAATGCATGTCGTCTGGATTTTTTTTTTTAAATTTATTGTTAACGGCAAAAAAATTCTTCCGGCATTTTTTTCTATTTGTAAATTTAAAGATTTTCGCGGGTGTTCAGATTAGAATACCTTTTATTTAACTACGATTTGAAATATTCTCATTTTTAATTTTTATTATACTATATTTTTTAAAGAACAGTTAAATGTATTAGAATCCCTTATAGTATGCAGGATTATTTTTACATTAAGTATAAGTATGTATATTAGGTTACATTTTTTTTATATTATTTAAGTAAAATTTATGACAATGACATCAAAAATAGTTACTTAATTTCACTGATTTAGTAAACTTTTATTTTTTATATATATAAACCTAGTAATATATTGTTTCTCATGTAAGTACAAAGGACATGGGTCATTCAAAAGCTTACATCTTCTGGCATTTCATATTAATTTTATTTTACTATAGGTGTTTCATTGGAGTAAGTAAAAGAAGTTTATGTTAGAAATCATTTTATTTAACTACAATTTTAATTACCACTTTAAAATATTTTCATTGTTAGTTTTAATAGACTATATTACTTTATAACAGAAGGAAATGTATTTGAAATTACTTATAGTAAGTAAAATTATTTTCCATATCAAAGTATATGTATATTACGATTTTTAAACTTTTATATTTAAATATTATTTAAGTAATATTTATGGCACTTACTGTAAAAATAGCTAATTCATTTCTCAGATTTAGTAAACTATATTTATTAATTTATTTATTTATTTATTTTAAATATATATAAACTTAGTAGTAAAGTTTCATATGTATGTACAAAGGACATGGGTCGTTCACTGGCCTACATCATCTAGCTTTTCGTTATAATTTCATTTTTCAGTAGGTGTTTTATTGGATTCATTTAAGTGCCGGTAGTAATTTTTTTAGAAGTGTTTAGGTTAGAATACATTTTATTTAACTGCAATTTTTAAAAGATGCTTAGGTTAGAATTCGTTTTAACTACAATTTTAACTACAACTTTAAAATATTTTCACTGTTGTTCCAATAGACTTTTTTCTTTTTTTTTTTAATTTTTAAATATTATTTAAGGAAAATTTTTGACAATGACGGCATATAATAGCTATTTCATTTCTCTGATTCAGTAAATTTTTATTTTTTATAAACTTAGTAATATATAGTTTCTCGTGTATGCACAAAGGACATGGGTCGTTTAATGACCTACATATTCTAGCTTTTCCTATTAACTTCCATTTTACTGTAGGTGTTTTATTTGATTCTTTTAGATGCCAGAAGTATTTTGAGAGAGATGTTTGATTTTTATATTTATATATTCTAAATGAAGTTTGATGTTGGTTGAATCTTTTTTTGAATTCATGGCTAGTGCAACCTATATATATATCTATGTTTTCAGGACTTTCAATCGAAGAGATATTGCATTGGTATACTAATGATTCAGTGCAACATTTATTTTGTAGAGGGCAATTATGAGGGTTTTTACAGTTACATAGTTTTTGTTTATTTCCATCAGTTTTTATCTTTATTTTTCCATTGTCTATTTTTGGTGGGTTTTGGTATAAGTGTTTATTTAAGATATTAGCATTATGGTTCTTAATGATTTTTTCTAAGTTTTTTGTACAGCTATAACTCAATTTTAGTGGTTTTTTATTGAAAATAGTACTTAGTTTTCTTTCACTAGGAAAATGCTTGACTATTAATGCGAGGAATTTATGTCCTAATTTGTTCTTTACCATTTAGTTATATGGGGGAGTATACCAAATAATTTTTCTACATCTGTTTTTTCTATGCTTTCCATTTTCTTTTTTTTTATATAAGTTAGTTTTGGGTTTTTGTAGCCACTCTCTTTTAGAGCCTTATTGATATGCGCATCGAACATCTTGTCATTTGCTGAATTTGTACTAATTCGTTTACTGATAGATAACGGTATATGTTTAATTATAGTTGAGGGGGTGATTTGATTTAGGGTGTATATATAAAGGATTGGTGTTGTGTTTTTTACAAGGTGCGTATGTATTTTTATTTAGATCTAATGTTATATCTAGGAAGTCCACCTTTTTTTAATTTAGTACTAACCGTAATTTTTAAGCCCATGCTTTTAGATTCTTTATATAATAACTTTCTAATTTTGTCTATTTTAAAGTTAGTTGAGATTCTAATAACCATAAGTCCATCGTCTCTGTACAAACCAATGTCATTTGTATTAATATCATAGTGCGCTCTAAGGTTGTATAATATAAAAAGACCAATGAGATCAGAAGACTCAGCTGAGTCTAGTTATCCCATTGTGATGTCAAATTGGTCGTAAGAATTCTTAATCCATTGTTCAAACAAACAATCTTCAAATATATATATATATATATATTTGAAGATTGTTTGAATCCTTCATGAGCTTCCGATCCCTTAGCTATGATTAATTAATGAACATGTCATTTTCATATATAATATATTTCATCACGACACTTCTGTTGAACGTAAAGAGTAATTACACATTCTTATTGCTCGAAGTAGTGTCCAATAGAGTTATAAAACTCTCGGAAAATTCCTGTAAGATATCTTTAATCATTTCAAAGAAATAGGAGTTCAAGGCTTAATCTAACTATTGAAGAATTTTGCTGATATAACCGGTTTGTATGTGTGCCTGTGTGCATGTGTTTTGTGTTTGTGTGTGTGTGCGCGCGCGTGTTTGTGTGTGTGTGTGTGTGTGTGTGTGTGTGTGTGTGTGTGTGTGTGTGTTGGAGAATCGGGTCAAACCGATCAAAAAATCCAGAGTTGGTTCTGTGTAGTGCAGTAAGCATCAGGAGGTATGTCCCCTTCCGGAATTGGCTGTCGAGAGAGGACATTCTAGGTGGCGCTTTCAAAATTTGAAATACGAACGATACTGGGCAGGTAGTAGCCAGTAATCAGCGTGCGTCTGGGACTGAGAAATCTATATAACCCCAAATATTTTTATCAAGGGGACAACCAGACTAGGCCGGTCGGTAGGTCAGTCAGTCAGTCAGCAAGAAGTCATTCGTCCGTCCATCCAAAAAGTCCCATTAATATAAATCGACAAGTTTCGTCTGATTTTTATTTATTTATATATTTATTTATTGTAACGTTCAAATTTTCCTGTGTTGTGTTTTGGGGTCGAAATTGTGAATAAACTATCGAAGTTCATGTTTGTATTGCCGTTGTTGTTATTGCTTGCTCAAGCAATTTTGATTGCCTCAGTCCTTTTGAAGATGTTGAGGCGGTGTCTGGGTGCTACCTGTGTGCAGACAAAAGAACCTCTTCTTGCCAAACAGACATCACATCTGTTCTTGAAAATAACTGAAGCGGTCAAAACAACAACGCAAACATGCACTTCATTAGATAGCACGAGCAAAGAATTAAATCCTTCTCCTAAGCTGGCTGGCAACCAAGGCTTAGGCAAAACGATTGACGTTATTATTTAACATATAACATGGGGAGAAGAAAACAATTCATCAATTTCCCAAGGGCGTTAATGTAGAAGTGAAGCCAACCGATGTTACTTGAAATTAGAGCGCTGACTTCATTTTGAATGCTGATTACCGTTACGCTGCCCGAATGACTTTTTGTTATTTAATTGCTTTTCTTTTTCTTTTTCTTTCTTCTTTTTTTTTTTAGTTATTCTTCCTTCTTCTTTTTTTTTTTTTTAGAAACAATTTCTTTTGTTTTGTAGACGTTTATTAATTCCTTCTTTCTTTCGTTTTTTTTTTAACCTGCATATTTTCTTTTCTGATACCATTTAATTTGATGCCGTCTCGGGTTCCTCCTTCCAAATACCGTTTTTTTTTCTTTCATCACGACTTTTGTTTATTACTTTTGTTCATTGATTTCCAGATTCGATCTATATTAGTTCCTTATCGTTAAATTATTACATTCTGATCATTGAACTCAAGTGTGTTCTTAATAAATAGACTCTCATAGCAACAATCGCTTTCTTTCTTTCCTTCATTCATTCTATTGTTCTGTCTCTCACACACACTTACACCCCCATATATATATGTTGAAACTTGACTAATGCATGGAATAATAATGCAACACAAAATGTACTTAGAACAAAATGTATTGAAACAAGAAAGTGTACACAATATTTACATATAGTCTTTTGTATATTCCTGGTAAGACCGTTCCTGGAGAATGTGTTGACTGAGTCGCAGTCGGGCAGAGTCTCTGGTTGAATCTCTTGATTCCTCCCTCTCTTTCCGGTACCAACCATATTTATATGGTCGGTACTCCACTATGCAAATTAGGTGGATCCTACCACAACAATAATATATATATATATATATATATATATATATATATATATAGAGAGAGAGAGAGAGAGAGAGAGAGACACACACACACAGAGAGAGAGAGAGAGAGGCAGAGTGAGAGAGAGAGATGTGTGTGTGTGTGTGTGTGTTAAAGAAATAGTAGATTTTTTTTTTACTTTATTAATCCGGCAGACTTTTATCACATAAACGTTATTTTTAGTGGTTGCCCATATTTGAGTAGACGTTCCGTTTTTATTTTAAAACAATATATTTATTACAGTATACCGGGCTGAATATACCTGAAATCTTATTAAAGAAAAAGATCCCGCATATTTTTCCTTAATAAAATGCCTCGTTTATTCGGGCCGGTACACAATAATAAATAAACTGTTTAAAAATAAAAAAAAAACACGGCGTCTACACTAAAAAGAACGTCTAAGTGTTATGCATATATATTTATATCATAAACTTCACTCATCTGTTTTTTGTATGAATGATTCATGTAATATAAATTGAACTGCACCACATATTTGATTTAAAAAGAACTGATCCGACGTGCAACTTTCGGGATAATAGCTGCGACATTGCTCTATTTATTGAACAATTTAGTTCATGTCACATCGACTGAAAAAAATTACTACAACAAAAGAATTCTTCAATTACCATATTAGTAAAAAAACGCATTCTCTTTTAAATCTTCAAAAAATTCAACCTTAGCGTTGCGACCGCACACTCCATAATTTCTTACTGTTAAACAATAACACATTTCTAAAAAACATATTTCGACTCACATCTAATCTTTCATGTCCCGTTATTACCTGGATGTATTTAAAAAAACAAAACAAATCAATTTCCATGCCTGATGATATCTGTATGAACAGATGAAAGTACTTGAAAAAAAAAGACCTTATACAAGTTGAATTTATTAAAAACAGGGATCACAACATACATCTAGAGGTTCGTGGGTTAATGTAAGTTTAATAAATTTGTTTGCGAAGATGTATTCTCGCCATTTATATCATTAACTTCACTAATCTGTTTTTTGTATGAATGATTCATGTAATATATATATATATATATATATATATATATATATATATATATATATATTGTGGGGAAAATAGAAACGGCCTACCTCACAAACGTTCTCGCATCTGCCTGGCCTGTGGGTTGAGAAAGGAAAGAAAAAAGATTCAAAATGGCGTCCGTGACTTTTAATATTCACGGTCTCGTGCAGTCACGCAAAGTCGCGTTACACACATGCTAATGAGGTGTGTCTGGGCTCCATAAAAGCAGGTTTCTTGGAGACATTGGCAGACCAACATTTCACCCGTGCTTGGTGTACATCGTTTTGCGTTGCAGCGTGTCAGACATTTTCAGACGGAAAGAGTTGCGTCCCTTACACTGTTTAGGTCGACTCATTTGCTATATATATATATATATATATATATATATATATATATATATACAGTAGCGTCCAAAACTAAGGGACAAAATTTTAAAACCTAATATTTGTTAGAAATAACAACTGTGAAAAGCTGAAATTTTGACAACTGGTAGTCGTTATCATCCATAATAACATACTAAAATTTGAATCATTTGCAAAGGATAGAAAAAGAATTATAACAATTATTTATTTATTTTCAAATTTGGAACGTCCAAAAGTAAGGGACAAAATTGAGAAAAACAATGTAAACGTCAAAAAAACCATAAAAATACATGTACAATCAATATTTAGTAAATGAGCCCTTGCTCTCAATGACAGCTGCACATCTTCGATTACAAGAACGAATCAGTTCTTGACAATCCTCGATACTAATTTTAGACCATTCTTCTTGAAGCTTCACCCACAAATCCTCCGTGTTAGTGGGATTTCTTTCCATAACTTTCACTCCTAAGGATTTCCAAAGATTTTCTATTGGATTTAAGTCAGGACTTTGCGGTGGCCAATCCATAATTTCCAAATCTTGCTCGCTAAGGTAACTCATTACCACCTTTGCCTTGTGACATGGGGCATTATCTTGCATAAAAGTAGCCCTATCGAAACCTGAATTCTGTATGATTGGCACAACATGATCTTGAACAATGTTTTTATAGATCTGCGCGTTTACACGAGTTTGTAACCGGACAAGAGGCGTTGTACCTTGGCTAGAAAACATTCCAAATACCATGACCCTTCCGCCCCCAAACTTGACAGTTTTCTTAGTACACTTTGCACTTAATCTTTCACCAATACGTCTCTTTACATTGTTTTTTCCATCATTTCCAAATAAATTAAACTTGCTTTCATCACTGAAAAATACTTTTGCCCAATTTTCATATGTCCAAATTACATACCTGTTTGCAAACTCTAATATCTTCTTCTTGTTCTTCGAACTAACAAGTGATTTCTTCCCAGGGGTTCGATTAAACAGCCCTATTTCTTGCAGTCGTCTACAAACAGTCTGTCTTGACACATTAACACATGAGGTACTATTCATAACCCTTTTAATTTCTGTGCAAGACTTAAAACGGTCCTTTAATGACATACGCTGCATTATTCGATCTTCTCTTGCCGAAGTTTTGCGGGGTCTGCCGGTTTTAAAAGCACTAACTATTTTGCCAGTATCATTGTAGGATTTAACAACCCTGCCTACAACACTCTTGGAACGTTTCACTTTCTCTGAAATCTCTCTAATGGTGTGCTTTTCCTTGTGTAGCTTCACAATAGCTTGTCTCACAGAGTAATCAAGTTTTTGGCGTTTCGCCATGGTGCCGGCTGATGCAACGTTTACAAATTACTAAGTAAAACTTATTCTTTACAGGAAATCAAAAAATTTGAATATAGCATACTGTTTACATTGTTTTTCTCAATTGTGTCCCTTACTTTTGGACGATACTATTTTGAAAATAAATAAATAAGTGTTATAATTCTTTTTCTATCCTTTGCAAATGATTCAAATTTTAGTATGTTATTATGGATGATAACGACTACCAGTTGTCAAAATTTCAGCTTTTCACAGTTGTTATTTCTAACAAATATTAGGTTTTAAAGTTTTGTCCCTTAGTTTTGGACGCTACTGTATGTATATAAATAAAAAGAAAGAACAGTAAGATATAAAATCCGGTGTTCTTATAGATATTTTTATTTTCACAAAATAGTGCTCAATGTAAATTTACAGAGCATTAATATTATAAATTAATTGATTTAAAATATGGGGTTTTCCGCTACACAGTTATAACCATGTTTCAAAAAATAGAAGCTAAAACCCTGAATTTAATTTTGCAATTGAATTAAAAGCATTAGTTCCATTTCATCTTCAAGCGAATTTTTGGAGTAACTTTTTAAAAATTACCGGGTTTTAAAAAGACACAGCTAAAATCACGTTTCCATGGTTACAGAATATTCTACTTGAATTGAACAAGGGATGTCTAGATTTTCCTTATGTCAGTATCATTGTATATATATATATATATATATATATATATATATAAAAGCGAACATAGAAGTCAACTGTGGCCTGACGATTGCATCTAGCATGAAACAGACTGTCGCCTCTAAGTGTTGACTTCTATGTTCACTTTTTATATTTACACACGCTCTATCTCTGATATTGAGCACTTTATCCTATAAATATAGCACACCTTAAGATTATATTTCTTTATATTTATTTATATATATATATATATATATATATATATATATATATATAATGAACATTGATGTTAACACTCAGAATCGACAGGCTGTCTCATTTTGACGCAATCGTCACTGACGATTGCGTCTAACGAAAAACAGCCTGTCGCCTCTGAGTTTTGACTTGAATCTTAACTTTTTTTTTATATTTATTTACGCTCTATCTCTGATATTGAGCACTTTATCCCATAAATATAGCACACCTTAAAACTATATTTCTTCATTCATACACACACACACATATATATATATATATATATATATATATATATATATATATATATATATATATATAAATAAAAATATATACGGAAAAAAAACAAAAAAAATCCTTATATATGATTATGCTGTTTTTAATATTAATATGACATATTAACATTAAAACAGCATAATCGTATATAAGGATTTTGTTTTTATTTTTTTCCGTATATATTTTTCTTCATACTGTCGGATCTATATCCATATATTTGCTTATATATATATATATATATATATATATATATATATATATATATATATTTATGCATGCATTGACAACTAATATTTTCTATCTATCAATATATATATATATATATATATATATATATATATATATATATATATATATATATATATATATATATATATGAGTCAGTGTGACTACATTAGTGCACCTATTACTCAGCAACAAACTGTCTTTCTAAATGCTATCTTTCATCCATTTTCCCTCATCGCTAATAACTCGAAATCGTTTAAACCCACCTGATATGTGATACCGTTTAGGAAACTTCACACACGGGACACAGAGCGATTAGTCACTCAGGGGAGACATCTGAGATATTTAAAACTTGAAGCGAACCACAAGTGGTTATCGAATGAATACAACTCGATTCTCTACCAACCTACCCCTCTTTTAATCGGTCACCATCTTGATGGAGCTGCAAGTCCCTTGTGGTTAGTGCTGACATCTCGTGAGATTTCGGTCGGCGCCAATTCAAACAGAGGCAGGGGTTTGAAAGAGACGCTATTGTGATTGGATGAGAATGAAGGAAAATAGATATCAGAAGGAATCGAAGCAGGAATGGCATTGCAAGACAGAAAGAAAATATGAATGAAATAAAGAGAAAAATAATGAAATAAAGAAAGGAGAGAGAAAATAAATGAAATCGACAATAAGATTAATCGTAAAAAATAGAAAAAGGACAAAGAAAGAAAGAAAGAAAGAAAGAAAGAAGAAACCAAATAAACAGAAACGGGAGGTGAATGAAGTCATAAAAGAAAAGAAAAAAAAGGGAAGAAAAAAGTTAAGGAAAAAATGAAAAATACGGTGATGTAGAATGAAAATATAAAAATAAAAAAGAATGAAAGGAAGAGAAGAAAAAAATAAACGTAATAATTATATATAAAAAAAAGACAGAAAATTGAACCGAAGAAGAAGAAAAGGACGATAATGGTGAAAAAAATGAAGAAAGAAAGATAAAGAAAGAAAGAAAAAAGAGTGAAAGAAAGAGAAAAGCAGTAAAACTAATGTAAAGGGAATTGAAAGAGAGGTGTTTACATCAACGAAAAAGTCATGCGAGAAAGAAGGAAGGTATTTTAAAAGAACAAAGAAACAGAAAAAGAAAAATGCAAAGAAAGAAAGAAAGAAAGAAGTGAGAGAAGAAACTAAATAAACAGAAAAGAGAGATGAATGAAGTCATAAAGAAAAAAAAAAGGAAAAACGGGGAAGAAAAAAGTTAAGGAAAAAATAAAAAATACGGTGATGTGGAATGAAAATGTAAAAATGGAAAAGAATAAAAGAAAGAAAGGAAAAAAATAAACGTAATAATTACATATAAAAAAAGACAGAAAATGAAACCTAAAAAGAAAAAAAAGAACGATAATGGTGAAAGAAAGAAAGAAAGAAAGAAAGAAAGAAAGAAAGAAAGAAAGAAAGAAAGAAAGAATGAAAAATGAAAGAAAGAAAGAAAGAGAAAAGCAGTAAAACTAATGTAAAGAAAATTCAAAGAGAGGTGTTTACATCAACGAAGAAGTCATGCGAAAAAGAAGCAAGGTATTTTAAAATGGAGAGGGGAAAGGAACTCAAATAAGTATAAGTAAAATAAAGAGAAAAATGAAAGGAAAAGAATAGGAAAAAATAAACTGAATAGGGTCAGGAAAAAATAATTAAAAAATAGGGAAAGAAAATAAATATAAGAGAAAAAAGAAACAAAGACAAAGGAAAATTTAAAGAAAGAAAGAAAGAAAGAAAGAAAGAAAGAAAAAGAAAGAAAGAAAGAAAGAAAGAAAGAAAGAAAGAAAGAAAAAAAATGAATAAATGAAAGAAAAAAGATGGAAATGTGCTCAGAAGAGAATATAGAGAGTTGAGAGATGACAAAGAAAGAAAGAAAGAAAGAAAGAAAGAAAGAAAAAAGAAAGAAAGAAAGAAGCTCAAAGGAAAATGCAGATAATAAGGAGACGAAGAAAAAGGAAGAGATTAGCTCAGATGAAAATGTAGGGAATTGAGAAATGAAGAAAGAATGAAAGAAAGAAAGAAATAAAGAAAGAAAGAAAGAAAAAAGAAAGAAAGAAAGAAAGAAAGAAAGAAGAGAAAGAAGAAAGAAACTCAAAGAAAAATGGGAGACGAAGAAAAAGAAAGAAGAGATTTTCTCAGATGAAAATGTAGGGAATTGAGAGATGAAGAAAGAAAGAAAGAAAGAAAGAAGGAAAGAAAATGTGAATACGGAGTCAAAAATGCTGAAAAAAGTAAATGAAGTAGATAAAAGCAAAAGTAAATGAAAAAAAAACAACAACAACAAAGAAGTACAAAGCAGCAGGAGCAGCAGCAGAAGAAGAAGAAGAAGAAGAAGAAGAAGAAGAAAGAAAGAAAGAAAGAAAGAAAGAAAGAAAGAAAGAAAGAAAGGAAAAAGAAAGAAAGAAAGAAAGAAAGAAAGAAAAAAGAAAGAAAGAAAATCTGATAGATGCTATAGGAAAATGGAGAACAGGGAAAGAATAAAAAGGGAGAAGGAAAGTAAGAAAAATAAGACTTAAAAGAGATAAAGAGGAAGAAAGAAAAATGGAAACGAAAGAAAAAGAGAATGGAGAGAAAAAAGACAGAAAGAAAGACAATGATCAGCAAAGGAAGAAAAGCTGTAAATGAGAGATAGGACAAAGTGAAGAGAAAGCCAAGAAGAATTATAGAAAAGAGGAGGAGAGATAGGAAAGCACAGTGAGGAAGAGAAAGAAGAACAGGAGAAAGTAATTAGAAGTTTAAAGAGGGAGAAGTAGCTGGGGAACAAGACGAACAACGTACAGAATGTTTTGTTTCCCATTTCGTCTAAAACCTCGTCGTTGCACGCATGGTCCGTCCATGGTATTCTCAGCATTCTTTTGTAGAAAAAAACAAACAAACTTAAAGCAGATTTTTATCTGCTGTACGTTGCCATTTCTTTCTGCGGTAGAACAGTTGACATTCAAGGCTATCGAACCTGGTCTCTCCTGCTATTTACCCATAGCTGGGGGGAAGAAGAAGAGGATTTCAGTCACTCATGTACCATGCATGATATACGCTCAGGCAATCATGTATCTTTAGATGACGAGGCAGATTTTTTTCCCCGCAATACGTTGTCATTTCTTTCTGCGGTAGAACAGTTGTCATCCAAGGCTATAGAACCTGGTCTCTCCTGCTATTTACCCATAGCTGGGGGGGAAGAAGAGGATTTCAGTCAGTCATGTGGCATGCATGATATATGCTCAGGCAATCATGTATCTTTAGATGACGAGGCAGATTTTTTACCCGCAATACGTTGTCATTTCTTTCTGCGGTAGAACAGTTGTCATCAAGGCTATAGAACCTGGTCTCTCCTGCTATTTACCCATAGCTGGGGGGGGAAGAAGAGGATTTCAGTCAGTCATGTGGCATGCATGATATACGCTCAGGCAATCATGTATCTTTAGATGACGAGGCAGATTTTTTCCCCGCAATACGTTGTCATTTCTTTCTGCGGTAGAACAGTTGTCATAAAGGCTATAGAACCTGGTCTCTCCTGCTATTTACCCATAGCTGGGGGGGGAAGAAGAGGATTTCAGTCAGTCATGTGGCATGCATGATATACGCTCAGGGCAATCATGTATCTTTAGATGACGAGGCAGATTTTTTTCCCCGCAATACGTTGTCATTTCTTTCTGCGGTAGAACAGTTGTCATCAAGGCTATAGAACCTGGTCTCTCCTGCTATTTACCCATAGCTGGGGGAAGAAGAGGATTTCAGTCAGTCATGTGGCATGCATGATATACGCTCAGGCAATCATGTATCTTTAGATGACGAGGCAGATTTTTTTCCCCGCAATACGTTGTCATTTCTTTCTGCGGTAGAACAGTTGTCATCCAAGGCTATAGAACCTGGTCTCTCCTGCTATTTACCCATAGCTGGGGGGGGAAGAAGAGGATTTCAGTCAGTCATGTGGCATGCATGATATACGCTCAGGCAATCATGTATCTTTAGATGACGAGGCAGATTTTTTTCCCCGCAATACGTTGTCATTTCTTTCTGCGGTAGAACAGTTGTCATAAAAGGCTATAGAACCTGGTCTCTCCTGCTATTTACCCATAGCTGGGGGGGGGAAGAAGAGGATTTCAGTCAGTCATGTGGCATGCATGATATACGCTCAGGCAATCATGTATCTTTAGATGACGAGGCAGATTTTTTTCCCCGCAATACGTTGTCATTTCTTTCTGCGGTAGAACAGTTGTCATCAAGGCTATAGAACCTGGTCTCTCCTGCTATTTACCCATAGCTGGGGGGAAGAAGAGGATTTCAGTCAGTCATGTGGCATGCATGATATACGCTCAGGCAATCATGTATCTTTAGATGACGAGGCAGATTTTTTCCCCGCAATACGTTGTCATTTCTTTCTGCGGTAGAACAGTTGTCATAAAGGCTATAGAACCTGGTCTCTCCTGCTATTTACCCATAGCTGGGGGGGAAGAAGAGGATTTCAGTCAGTCATGTGGCATGCATGATATACGCTCAGGCAATCATGTATCTTTAGATGACGAGGCAGATTTTTTTCCCCGCAATACGTTGTCATTTCTTTCTGCGGTAGAACAGTTGTCATCCAAGGCTATAGAACCTGGTCTCTCCTGCTATTTACCCATAGCTGGGGGGAAGAAGAGGATTTCAGTCAGTCATGTGGCATGCATGATATACGCTCAGGCAATCATGTATCTTTTTAGATGACGAGGCAGATTTTTTTTTTCCCCGCAATACGTTGTCATTTCTTTCTGCGGTAGAACAGTTGTCATCCAAGGCTATAGAACCTGGTCTCTCCTGCTATTTACCCATAGCTGGGGGAAGAAGAGGATTTCAGTCAGTCATGTGGCATGCATGATATACGCTCAGGCAATCATGTATCTTTAGATGACGAGGCAGATTTTTTTCCCCGCAATACGTTGTCATTTCTTTCTGCGGTAGAACAGTTGTCATCAAGGCTATAGAACCTGGTCTCTCCTGCTATTTACCCCATAGCTGGGGGGGAAGAAAAGGATTTCAGTCAGTCATGTGGCATGCATGATATACGCTCAGGCAATCATGTATCTTTAGATGACGAGGCAGATTTTTTCCCCGCAATACGTTGTCATTTCTTTCTGCGGTAGAACAGTTGTCATCAAGGCTATAGAACCTGGTCTCTCCTGCTATTTACCCATAGCTGGGGGGAAGAAGAGGATTTCAGTCAGTCATGTGGCATGCATGATATACGCTCAGGCAATCATGTATCTTTAGATGACGAGGCAGATTTTTTCCCCGCAATACGTTGTCATTTCTTTCTGCGGTAGAACAGTTGTCATAAAAGGCTATAGAACCTGGTCTCTCCTGCTATTTACCCATAGCTGGGGGAAGAAGAGGATTTCAGTCAGTCATGTGGCATGCATGATATACGCTCAGGCAATCATGTATCTTTAGATGACGAGGCAGATTTTTTTCCCCGCAATACGTTGTCATTTCTTTCTGCGGTAGAACAGTTGTCATAAAGGCTATAGAACCTGGTCTCTCCTGCTATTTACCCATAGCTGGGGGGAAGAAGAGGATTTCAGTCAGTCATGTGGCATGCATGATATACGCTCAGGCAATCATGTATCTTTAGATGACGAGGCAGATTTTTTCCCCGCAATACGTTGTCATTTCTTTCTGCGGTAGAACAGTTGTCATAAAAGGCTATAGAACCTGGTCTCTCCTGCTATTTACCCATAGCTGGGGGGGAAGAAGAGGATTTCAGTCAGTCATGTGGCATGCATGATATACGCTCAGGCAATCATGTATCTTTAGATGACGAGGCAGATTTTTTGGCCCGCAATACGTTGTCATTTCTTTCTGCGGTAGAACAGTTGTCATAAAGGCTATAGAACCTGGTCTCTCCTGCTATTTACCCATAGCTGGGGGGGAAGAAGAGGATTTCAGTCAGTCATGTGGCATGCATGATATACGCTCAGGCAATCATGTATCTTTAGATGACGAGGCAGATTTTTTCCCCGCAATACGTTGTCATTTCTTTCTGCGGTAGAACAGTTGTCATCCAAGGCTATAGAACCTGGTCTCTCCTGCTATTTACCCATAGCTGGGGGGGGGAAGAAGAGGATTTCAGTCAGTCATGTGGCATGCATGATATACGCTCAGGCAATCATGTATCTTTAGATGACGAGGCAGATTTTTTTTCCCCGCAATACGTTGTCATTTCTTTCTGCAGTAGAACAGTTGTCATAAAAGGCTATAGAACCTGGTCTCTCCTGCTATTTACCCATAGCTGGGGGGGGGAAGAAGAGGATTTCAGTCAGTCATGTGGCATGCATGATATACGCTCAGGCAATCATGTATCTTTAGATGACGAGGCAGATTTTTTTCCCCGCAATACGTTGTCATTTCTTTCTGCGGTAGAACAGTTGTCATAAAAGGCTATAGAACCTGGTCTCTCCTGCTATTTACCCATAGCTGGGGGGGAAGAAGAGGATTTCAGTCAGTCATGTGGCATGCATGATATACGCTCAGGCAATCATGTATCTTTAGATGACGAGGCAGATTTTTTTCCCCGCAATACGTTGTCATTTCTTTCTGCGGTAGAACAGTTGTCATCCAAGGCTATAGAACCTGGTCTCTCCTGCTATTTACCCATAGCTGGGGGGGAAGAAGAGGATTTCAGTCAGTCATGTGGCATGCATGATATACGCTCAGGCAATCATGTATCTTTTAGATGACGAGGCAGATTTTTTTTTCCCCGCAATACGTTGTCATTTCTTTCTGCGGTAGAACAGTTGTCATAAAAGGCTATAGAACCTGGTCTCTCCTGCTATTTACCCATAGCTGGGGGGGGAAGAAGAGGATTTCAGTCAGTCATGTGGCATGCATGATATACGCTCAGGCAATCATGTATCTTTAGATGACGAGGCAGATTTTTTCCCCGCAATACGTTGTCATTTCTTTCTGCGGTAGAACAGTTGTCATCCAAGGCTATAGAACCTGGTCTCTCCCTGCTATTTACCCATAGCTGGGGGAAGAAGAGGATTTCAGTCAGTCATGTGGCATGCATGATATACGCTCAGGCAATCATGTATCTTTTAGATGACGAGGCAGATTTTTTCCCTCAATATGTTGTCATTTCTTTCTGCGGTAGAACAGTTGTCATAAAAAAGGCTATAGAACCTTTCTCCTGCTATTTACCCATAGCTGGGGGGAAGAAGAGGATTTCAGTCAGTCATGTGGCATGCATGATATACGCTCAGGCAATCATGTATCTTTAGATGACGAGGCAGATTTTTTCCCCGCAATACGTTGTCATTTCTTTCTGCGGTAGAACAGTTGTCATCAAGGCTATAGAACCTGGTCTCTCCTGCTATTTACCCATAGCTGGGGGGGAAGAAGAGGATTTCAGTCAGTCATGTGGCATGCATGATATACGCTCAGGCAATCATGTATCTTTAGATGACGAGGCAGATTTTCCCCGCAATACGTTGTCATTTCTTTCTGCGGTAGAACAGTTGTCATCAAGGCTATAGAACCTGGTCTCTCCTGCTATTTACCCATAGCTGGGGGAAGAAGAGGATTTCAGTCAGTCATGTGGCATGCATGATATACGCTCAGGCAATCATGTATCTTTAGATGACGAGGCAGATTTTTCCCCGCAATACGTTGTCATTTCTTTCTGCGGTAGAACAGTTGTCATCCAAGGCTATAGAACCTGGTCTCTCCTGCTATTTACCCATAGCTGGGGGGAAGAAGAGGATTTCAGTCAGTCATGTGGCATGCATGATATACGCTCAGGCAATCATGTATCTTTAGATGACGAGGCAGATTTTTTCCCCGCAATACGTTGTAGTTTTCTTTCTGCGGTAGAACAGTTGTCATCCAAGGCTATAGAACCTGGTCTCTCCTGCTATTTACCCATAGCTGGGGGAAGAAGAGGATTTCAGTCAGTCATGTGGCATGCATGATATACGCTCAGGCAATCATGTATCTTTAGATGACGAGGCAGATTTTTCCAAAAAAATACGTTGTCATTTCTTTCTGCGGTAGAACAGTTGTCATAAAGGCTATAGAACCTGGTCTCTCCTGCTATTTACCCATAGCTGGGGGAAGAAGAGGATTTCAGTCAGTCATGTGGCATGCATGATATACGCTCAGGCAATCATGTATCTTTAGATGACGAGGCAGATTTTTTTCCCCGCAATACGTTGTCATTTCTTTCTGCGGTAGAACAGTTGTCATAAAAGGCTATAGAACCTGGTCTCTCCTGCTATTTACCCATAGCTGGGGGGAAGAAGAGGATTTCAGTCAGTCATGTGGCATGCATGATATACGCTCAGGCAATCATGTATCTTTAGATGACGAGGCAGATTTTTTTCCCGCAATACGTTGTCATTTCTTTCTGCGGTAGAACAGTTGTCATCCAAGGCTATAGAACCTGGTCTCTCCTGCTATTTACCCCATAGCTGGGGGAAGAAGAGGATTTCAGTCAGTCATGTGGCATGCATGATATACGCTCAAGCAATCATGTATCTTTAGATGACGAGGCAGATTTTTTTCCCTGCAATACGTTGTCATTTCTTTCTGCGGTAGAACAGTTGTCATCCAAGGCTATAGAACCTGGTCTCTCCTGTTATTTACCCATAGCTGGGGGGGAAGAAGAGGATTTCAGTCAGTCATGTGGCATGCATGATATACGCTCAGGCAATCATGTATCTTTAGATGACGAGGCAGATTTTTTCCCCGCAATACGTTGTCATTTCTTTCTGCGGTAGAACAGTTGTCATCCAAGGCTATAGAACCTGGTCTCTCCTGCTATTTACCCATAGCTGGGGGGGGGGAAGAAGAGGATTTCAGTCAGTCATGTGGCTTGCATGATATACGCTCAGGCAATCAGGTATCTTTAGATGACGAGGCAGATTTTTTCCCCCGCAATACGTTGTCATTTCTTTCTGCGGTAGAACAGTTGTCATCAAGGCTATAGAACCTGGTCTCTCCTGCTATTTACCCCTGGGGGAAGAAGGGGGGGAATGATATACGCTCAGGCAATCAGGTATCTTTTGACGAGGCAGATTTTTCCCCCCGCAATACGTTGTCATTTCTTTCTGCGGTAGAACAGTTGTCATCCATAGGCTATAGAACCTGGTCTCTCCTAAATTTTATTTACCCATAGCTGGGGGAAGAACGCTCTTGATGATATACGCTCAGGCAATCAGGTATCTTTAGATGACGAGGCAGATTTTTTCCCCCGCAATACGTTGTCATTTCTTTCTGCGGTAGACCAGTTGTCAGCCATGCCTATTTATCCATAGCTAGGATGAGATGAAGAGAATTCATACATTTCCCAAGGATATTAGCACGTAAGTGAATGTAATGGATTCGACTGGAATTCGAACTCGGCTCTCCGATTCCTCAATAATACATAATTCAGTCAGTTATGCGCCATGCGTTATATACGCTTAGGCAATCATGTATCTTTAGATACATGACTGACGAGGCATATTTTTTCCCCCGCAATACGTTGTCATTTCTTTCTGCGGTAGACCAGTTGCCATGGGTATAGAACCTGGTCTGTCCTGCTATTTACCCATACAAGAAGTGGATTCATACCTTTCTCAAGGGTATTAGTATGTAATTGAATGTATTGACTGGAATTCGAACTCTTCTCTCCATTCTTCAATCCCAGCCGCTTGGGATGATAGTGATGCAAAAAAAAATAAAACAATTCAGCAGAAGACGGCAATCGACGTTAGGTCTCTATCAAAATGTCCCTAAAGGGGAGATAACCATCAACCTACATTGCATATTGCCGAAGTCTATACTTATTTTTTGGCACTATGCCGTACAATGCTAAGCTAAGCGAATACCGAAAATAGAAGAATTTGGAAGATAGGAAAGAAGAAGTAAATTTAATATTCTGCAGAAAAAGAAAAGATACAGCAAATCGCCATATTTCCTTGTTTTGAATTCACATGGCTTCGGTCTTTACCGAATAGGTTGCCAAGGCTCATTAAAATTCAACGAAATGTCTGTAGATAGAAATTGGTGTCAAAGATAATGGTAGACGCAGGGAAATAATAAAGAGTCAGCAGAGACAGTACCAGTTCTGCCCAAATATATTTGTTCCGGATATTGATCGTTTTCTTCAGAATCTTTGATATATTGTTTAGGTTCAACGATTCTCTGCGCCATCTTTTCTACAAGGTTAATAAAATCTTAAAGTGCGTTTTAAAAGTTTACTCAACGAATTTACCGCTTGTGCTATTTTATCAGTTGTTTGTTGTCTCGCCTTAACGCAGTTTCGAAAACGAACAAATACCAGGAAATTAATTTACACTGTTTACATGCTTCGGACTATTTTCCCCATCTTTGTTGCTATATTCACAACGTTCCGTCGTTCTTCAGAGGATTGGAATTTCGAACCGTTGAAATTTCGAAAATTGAAATAAGATATATATATACATATATATTCAAAAATTGAAATGATATATCTCTCTATATAAAACAGAGTATGTCTGTCTGTTTGTGTGATACCTTTTCACTCGAGATCCATTCATCTGATTTTGTCCAAACTCGGCATATACATTATACCATGTAATAGATAGGTTCTTAGCATAAACAATCGATAATTAAAAAAAAGAAAACAATAATCAATAGAGCCGATCAAAAATCAATAAATTCAAATTTTTTCTCCGATTTCGTTCATATTCGATATATAGGTTACTTACATCATGGCGAGCTCAACGATACGTCACTTTTATTTCTACGCCACAACGTTTAGCAAAACCCGCGAGAAACGAAAAATCTATTTCAACACAAATCAATTTCAACACAAATTTTAAACTAAAACCCCCACAGTTTTCAAGCAATCTAACACACATTTCACTCAATTGTAGCCAACACTAAGTTGATTGTTTAACAGTTACTTGATGAACGTTTCCACCCATATAGTGAAAACCCGCGTAAATAGCGAAAAATGGCGATTTTTACTGGTTTCTTTCTTATTTTTCTTTGATTTTTCAACCAATTTTCATCAAACTTAACAATTGCATTATAAATGTATCCTCTTTTACATCCCTGGTAGCACACTGGCAAAATGAATTTGAAAAACTCCAAAATAATTGTGGTCTGAAGTGGGTCTTCATATTGCCTGATTTGCCCCTTAATGACCTCAGCGAACTTCGATTGAATAAATACAAACTTCTGTTATATCAATAACTGCATTAAGTTAAAATGTTTTTAATGAAAGTATTTTAAAGTAATTGAAGAAGGTAGCCGTCGCTGCTTTTGCTCCATTCTAACTCAGCAATTTTTCTGATCGGCCAGTTGGGTATGACTTATATATATATATATATATATATATATATATATAAAAAGAAAGAACAGTAAGATATATAATCCGGTGTTCTTATAGATATTTTTATTTTTACAAAATAGTGCTCAATGTAAATTTACAGAGCATAATATTATAAATTATATTATAATCCTGCATAATATAATGGAGTCTAATACAATTAACTGTTCTTAAAAAAATATAGTATAATAAAAATTAAAATGAGAATATTTCAAATCGTAGTTAAATAAAAAGTATTATGATCTGAACACCCAAAAATCTTTAAATTTATAAATAGAAAAAATGCCGTAGAATTTTTACCGTTAACAATAATTTTTAAAAAAAAATCCAGACGACATGCATTGAACGGATGTCAGTTTTCATTGAAAATACATCCCTACCCCTTACCAAATTGTAGCTAATAACTGATACAATGATACTGACATAAGGAAAACCAAGATATCCCTTGTCCAATTGAAGTAGAATATTCTGTAACCATGGAAACGTGATTTTAGCTGTGTCTTTAAAACCCAGTAATTTTAAAAAATTACTCCAAAATTCGCTTGAGGATGAAATGGAACTAATGTCTTTAATTTAATTACAAAATTAAATTCGGGGCTTTAACTTCTATTTTTGAAACATGGATAGATCTGTGTAGCGGAAAAAACATATTTTAAATCCATTTATTTATATATATATATATATATATATATATATATATATATATATATATATATATATATATATATTCTGAAAAGTAAATTACCCATGATAATTGGATAAGTATATTTCATTTTGGTCAAAAGGGGTCCCCGGAGGATACAACCCCCTTCCTAACTGATTTTTCCTTCTGATTTAAATTAAATTTGAACAAATGAATGGCTCCTATCCAAAATATAGAAGGAGAAAACCAGAAGATGGAGGTCACATCGGCAAGATCATGGAGTAATACTGAAATGCTTCATTTTTCTCCAGAAATTATAGTAATGATGTAGAATCAATCTCATCATTAGAATCAATCTCATCATCAATATCTGTGTGTCTATGTGTGTGTATGCTATTTATGTACGTCCACATTTCCTGATGGATTTCGATGAAATTGGACACACCTGTTGCAATGTTACCAAACTATGGTAGAACCAACTTTACAATATCCTGGCCCCCGGGTTTGACAGAAAAATTGATAAAACTCAGGGTGGATATGACTTTTTGCAAAAACCCAGACAAAGTTGCACACGAACAAATTTTTTATTGGATGAGCTGATGTTCTTTGCACTTTATGCAAAATATCAGCTCTTGTTACGAGGTTTATGTAGTGTGCATTATAGTTTCCCTGTGCCATTGGATTCACGCAAAAGATTTCTAAAAAATTTTCAGACGAATTAAAATAAAAAAAAAAAACTTCTCATTTTTTATCCGATTTCCTTCAAAAAATAAAATAGTGATGTTTTAGTCCTGTTCGCTTCACCGCGTATAACGAAAAGCTAGGAAGATCTATTTAAAAAAAAACCCTGTTTTTTCGGCCATAACTCATCGGTATTTTCATCCGATGTTTTCCAAAATTTTGCTGGCCTTAAATGACCCACTGAGGTTTTGATATGCCATAAAACAAAACAACCAAAACATCCATGTCCTCGGCTGACTTCGACTGAAAAAATACAGAGTAATTCTGTTATATCAGTGACTGCATTAATTTAAAATGTTTTTTTAATGAAAGTACTTTAAAGTAATTGATGAAGATAGACTCTCTTATATCTAAACATGATGCTGTTTTGCTCCATTCTAATTGAACGCTTTTTTCTCATTGACCAGCTGGATATGACTGCTATATATATATATATATATATATATATATATATATATAACAGAAAACATGTGCGTTTGTGTGTGTATGTGTGCTATTAAATGCACGTCCAGTTTCGTGACCGATTTCGAAGAAAGTGTTGCAAATTTAGTAAATTATGTCAAGACCAACGTTTCAAACCCCCGGGTTTGGCAGAAAAATTGATAAAACTGAAAACGACTTTTTGCAAAAACCCAGACAAAGTTGCACACGAACAAATTGGATGAGCTGATGTTCTTTGCCCTTTATGCAAAACATCAGCTTCTGTTACGAGGTTTATGTAGTCTACATTATAGTTTTCCTGTGCCATTGGATTCACGCAAAAAATAAAAAAAACTTGAGTATCTTTCTCATTTTTTATCCGATTTTCTATAAAATTGTCGCAATAGAGATAGTGTGGTTTTTGTCCTGCTCGCTTACCCGCTTATAATGAAAAACCAGAAACAAAATGTTAAACAAACCCGTTTTTTCGGCTATAGTACCCTAGTTTATCATTCGACGCTTTCCAACTTCGCCATGTAAATTACATATGACACACAAATTATAATGCGTGAATGTTTAGTTTAGATTATTTCATTTAAATGGACGAAATCTGCGACAAACTAGGCCGCAAATCGGCTTTTGCTATTTAACAAATCGATTCTTCATATGATTCCATCCTAAATTGGCATTCGAACAACCTTTGATTGAAAGATAGTTTTAGAAGGATTATTGCAGCATTAAAAAGGCTAAAAGAAATTACCGGAGAACCTGGTATTAACGCCAGCTTTACAGTAAAAGAGCGAAGAAGAAGGCGAAGGTCATGCGTTTGCACTTGCAGTTAAATCAAGCTGTGAGGCTTCATCCCTGTTTTTGTTTGATTATTAGATTTGTGAACACAGCCAAACTATTTGAAAGTGAATACAGCCATAGTAAACTTACTGAATATCTAAAACATTGACAAAATTTAACCCCGAGCAACGACCATACATGAAGGTTTTATCAATGGAATCCTTATATTAAGAACAATCAAACACTTGCAAATGACATCCCATAAATAGATGAGGTGAGAGGTGGTAGCTTAGTATACCAACGGATGATGCAAACAAGCAGGGACGCTGGCAGACATTTCTAGACAAGATGGTGCAATTATACTATTCAGCCATGTACACCGGGTATATATATATATATATATATATATATATATATATATATATATATATATATATATAGTGAACATTGAAGTCAACACTCAGAAGAGGCGACAGGCTGTTTCATGCTAGACGCAACATATATATATATATATATATATATATATATATATATATGTGTGTGTGTGTGGATGTGGATGTATTATATTTTTTTTAAATATGATTCATTCGCTACATAAGAGTACTCATGTTTCAAAAACACGAGCCAAAATCTTCAATATCATTATTAAAATTAAATTGAATTAAAGAATCAAGCTCTATTTCATCCGCAAGCGAAATTTTTTGAAAAAAAAAATATAATTTAGGCTCTACTTTTGTATTGGGCAGTGTTTTTTTTTAAAGTAAAAAGAAAAATGCTAAAAGAACTTCGGATTATTTACCTAATGTTTTCTTTCCTATTTTTCTATATATTTGCACACACACACACACACACACACACACACACACACACACACACACACACACACATATATATATATATATATATATATATATATATATATATATATATATATATATGTTATTTTAATTTTATTTGATAGATATTACAGCTTGTAAATGTTGTATGAAAGAAAAATGAACTGATACATATATATACTGTATGCCAAAGATTCTCCCTACTAAGCCATCAGCGTACGGCTGAAAGAAAGGCGAATTTTTACGTACTTATTGTGTGAATAAACCCGCTAACGACTTAAAAAGTTATAATGACATTCTCCTTTAGAATTTATGCAACCAACACGTTTTCTGAATGATAACTTTGGTGTAAAGGAGACGAGACAAAGGACGATATTCACTAAACGTAAATGAGGAGGTTGGGATTATTTCGAACCAGGGCTAAAACAATTTATTAATAAATTACTTCACAAATGAAAAGAAGCAAAACGATCCGAGTGAGTATAAAAAAAAAAGAAGAAAATGTTACTCACCCACTACAACACACGGAAATGAGTTAATAAATTCTATTTTGGTTTTACACGGGTTTGGTTTATGCATCTTAATCTAGACCGCCTCTAGAATCTTTAAAGAATAGACGGATCTAGCTCTGTGTAAAATAATGAAAAAAATCGTCCTTATATTCATGAGCACGGCTCGAGTTGTCCAATGTTGGCTAGAAACGGAACGAGGGGACTGCCCATCGGAATACGATTGATTTTGGCAAACATATTAATATGACAACTAATATTAAGCACCTCTGGAACATTTTTCTTATTTTTGTTCGTGAATTATTTTATCATATATAATAATATAATAATAATGGACTCTCCCGTCGGTTTCGACGTATGAGGATCTGGCAGCTTATTGATTCAGTTATGAAAGTTTATGCGATAATCTTAAGTGGCATTTAAAACCCGCTAGTGATTTACAAAGAAGGTCACATATGGAGCAGGTGAGAGAATTGTGAGATGAGATCACTGTTAGATTGGCTGACCTTTTAGATCTTGCTCTCGCTTCTTGAAGATGATTCATACAAGCAGATTGAAAATTGCTGGGTCCACTAAAACACGTATATATATATATATATATATATATATATATATATATATATATATATATACTCGTAATCAAGTCTGTGAAATGCACAGTACGGTAGACGTAATTGGCCATACAGTACGTCTACTCAAACACGTGTCTCTACAAAAATATAGATAGATAGATAGATAGATAGATAGATAGATAGATAGATAGATAGATAAAAAAAAAATGTTCAAACGAGTTATCATACCAAATTCAAGTTTCAGATATATGTCTCTAGTTAGGGTCAAAGAAATGTATCGAGTCGTTAAAAGTTATATATATATATATATATATATATATATATATATATATATATATATATATACTGTCCAATTGCCCTGGAAGAAAGACTGAAATTACCTGCCTTTGTATTTGGCCGTTTTGGCCAATACGGGTCTCCGGTCTCTGACTGGTCCGTCTTATATATTCACACTAGCATTTAAATGCATATGCTAAGGAACTATTTTGTAAATAAGACAGAACATCTTTGAAAAAAGAAGGGAAAACCGAACAGGTCTCAAAAACAACGCGTAATTTTATAGGCCTGAAACTTAAAACTGAAACTGACTCTCTCTCTCTCTCAGTGAGTATTTGACTATTTCTACCCAGCCATCGTGACTTTAAATAAACGGGACCTAAAGAGGGGCCAAAAAATACGGTTCTTTCCTTTTTGTTTTTTTTAGCATTCCCCCACCCCCTCCCATGCAAGACATGATGTCACTAGTAGACAAGGGGTTACAGAATGGGAGCGAGAGTAAAGAGGCGTGATGGAGGAAAGGATGAAGAGAAGGACAAGGGAATAGGCCAGGGCATCTGAAGATGTCGATTGACATTACATTTGAATTTTCGGAAATTATAGCTATCAGGGAAACAAGTAATAGGAAGGGAATTACACAGACGGGAGGTGCGAGACTTGAAGCTATTGGAGTAGAAGAGACGGTCACATTTAACAATTTCTACAGTGAAAGCAGGCTTAAATTCATGCATTCTGGGAATTAGCGAAAGTAGCTCGTCGGAGCAGTTACCGTGCAAGTATTTTTAGAAAAGACAGAGGGAGGCGACGGCACGTCTGTGAGAGAGCGACTGTAGACGAGATGCCAGATCAGGACCAGCCACCCTGCTTATCCTTCTCTGGATCTTGTCGAGGATCTTAAGGCGAACAGTGGGGGCACCAGACCTTATATGGCAGCAATATTCCATTAAAAAGTTTAATATTACATTCACTAGTGCGCTCGGTGACGTTAATTTTCTCAAGTCCCTGGTTACACGATGGTCTAGAGTCGATATTAAATTTTACGGGACTTTGGTACAAAATAATTGATTTGTAAGCTGACCAGTGAACGTTGGTTTGAGATAAATACTTGTAATAAACAAACCATCTTTACGTTCAACAAGAACATTCAAGAAATGCAGAGTGCCATTGTTCACCATTTTCTTAGTAAATTGCAAAGCTGGATGAAGGGAAGTGAATTGGGTGTGCAAAGTCGTGGCGTCGCTGATAGAATCGAAGATAGAAAATATATCATGGACGTAATGTAAATATTCATAAGGCTTACGGATTTTTTTTTTTTGTTTTTTTCAAAGAAAATGTCTCTCATAAAAACCCACAAAAATGTTGGCTAGAACCGGACCCAGGGGACTGCCCATCGAAACCCCACTGATTTCGTCCAACATATTATTATCAAAACTAATATTACGCCCCTCTGGAACATTTTTCTTATTTTTGTTCGTGAATTATTTTATAATACACACACACGCTCATATATATATATATATATATATGTATATATATATATATATATATACCTGTCATCAATTCTCTCAAATGCACACTACTTTAGACGTAATTCCCCATACAATAGGTCTACTCAAACACATGCCTCTACAAAAGTCAGACAGATAGATACACAGATAGATAGATAAAAATAAGTTCAAACGACTTATCAGAAAAAATTCAAGTTTCAGAGATATGTCTCTCGTTAAGGTCAAAGAAATCTATCGAATCCGTTAAAAGATATATATATATATATATATATATATATATATGGTTGTGTGTGTTTTAGTCTTTGTCTCTGTGTATAATATATATATATATATATATATATATATATATATATATATATATATATATATACAGGTGTTGAGCTAGGGAAATTAATTCGATTTATGATACCCACAAAGTATTTCCTGGCACATAGTTTTGTCTTTTTTCCATTTAAACTGACAAAAAAAAAAAAAAAAAAAGACCATACGCTTCTCCGATGAAACGCGTCTTTAATAAAATTTTCCACTTGGTCCCATCATCTTCTCTTTTGTGTAAGATATTATTATACGTTGTACAAACATACATACACAAGCACACAGACACGTATATATATATATATATATATATATATATATATATATATATATATATATATATATATATATATATCAGTACTCTTCTCCTCCATCCAGCTATGGTTAAATAGTAGGACTGGTTTGGGTTCTAAAAAGCCTTGGGCTGGGAGAAGGACAACTCTGAATTCAAAACCTGCGGAGGGTTGTTTGAGGACCTTGTGGCACGTAGAGCACCAGGTCTCTGTATTCAGCCCTTCAAAAAGTGTGGATGGTTCTGCACAATGACTTCACCACTATAATCAAATCTCATGTGCTGCTGTCTGGGCTGTCGGCTCCTAGGAACTGAGCTGCTTGACACTCATACGTCGAATACGACCGAGCAGTTCACCACTCACGTATATATATATATATATATATATATATATATATATATATATATATATATATATATATATATTGTTGTATCTTAAAGAGGTTACAAACCGACAAAGGTGATACTCTAGTAAAGGAACAGTAACACGCGCGAAGATGAAAGAAGAGAGGTCTATTGTTAAAGAGAATACTCGACTGAAGACAGGGAATCGGATGGCAGTCAAGTAATTCCCGAGGTAAGCCCCCAGATATATCCTGTGCTCACCATATATAGTTAATGATATAGTCAGTCCACTTAGGCGGTAGGGAGTGTGGGATATTCCATTATAACACACACACACACACACACACACACACACACATATATATATATATATATATATATATATATATATATATAGTACAGGTAATATATGCGTTAGTATATAATCCAGGTAGTAATATTATTAAAACTGATCTACAGAAAGCGCGATGTATTTATTATAACAGAGCATAAAACAACGAAAGGCCCTGGCCATAAATAAACTCAACCCCAGACCGCTACTCCGGGGTTAAGATGCCTTACACCCCGACAGTCTCTAACACAAACCCATTCTTATAAACAAGGCATCTGCTAGAGGAGGACTGACATTGAAAATAAATTTAAAACAATACTCCGAGACAGAGACTTAGGGGTTGATGATAGCCGCTTACAGAACTGCTTGAAATAGACTATACTCTATGTTGAGGTAATTTTTTGCTGTAATATATATATATATATATATATATATATATATATATATATATAAAGAAAGAACAGTAAGATATATAATCTGGTGATCTTATAGATATTTTTATTTTTACAAAATAGTGCTCAATGTAAATTTACAGAGGTATTAATATTATAAATTAACTGATTTAAAATATGTTTTTATTCGCTACACAGTTCTAACCATGTTTCAAAAATGGAAGGTAAAAGCTTCGAATTTAATTTTCTAATTAAATTAAAGACATTAGTTCCATTCCATTCTCAAGCGAATTTTGAAATATATATTATTTAAAAAATAAGTTACTCCAAAATTAAAAATAAGTTACTCCAAAATTCGCTTGAGGATGAAATGGAACTAATGTCTTTAATTTAATTACAAAATTAAATTCGAAGCTTTTAGCTTTTGAAACATGGTTAGAACTGTGTAGCGAAAAAAAAACATATTTTAAATCAATTAATTTATAATATATATATATATATATATATATATATATATATATATATATATATATATATATATATATCGATCGAGAGAGAGAGTTCAATACGGGCCTCAATCAAACTTATCTTCTTCCTCTTCGGTACATAAACATGGAATTATGGCTACTCTCACCCAGCACGTCTTAGAGTTATTGCTGCTTCTTAAAAAAATTGTGAATGTGTTAATCAATTGTACGAAAGCACTTGGCAAAATAATCACGTCCCAGTTAATAGCAATTGCGATAACCGTGTCAGATAAAATAGTTGCTACGAAGAAATATTAACCAGTTAGCAGAGAGAAGTCTAGTTCCACCCAAATGTATTATTTCCGGATATTAATCTCTTTCTTCTGATTCTTTGATATACTGGTTAGATTTAACGATTCTCTGCGCCATCTTTTGTTCAAGGCTAATAAAAATTTTTAATGTGCTTAATTGTTTACACAGCGTGTTTATTGCTTGTACAATCCGTCGCTTTTTTGTTATGTGTCTCTTACAAGGCCATCGGAGACTGTTCATATACGACGAAAATCACTTTAAATAACAAATTAAAAAAAAAAAGATTAGTTGTTGTTAAAATACTTCCTTTTTACTTTTGTTACAGGAAAAAAAAAAGTTATTTCGATTTAATTAGGTATTGATTCCTGATGAAAAATAATTTTCTTCCAGACATCCAAAAACAAAGAAAACCTTGTTTTCGTTCAGAATCATAATAACAATAAAAAACTAGACATTAACATAAAAACAATCAGCTCATGTTCTTAGATAGCTTCTGCAGATCGAGACTTTCATATAGTTACCATACATGACGCCAACGCTGTTCATTAATGTTATAATGGAATGCTCCACTCTCCCTGTTACCGATAGTGGACTGACTATATAAGTAATATATGTCGTGTGCACAGGACATACCAGAGTCTGTCTATCTGTCTGACTGGCTTCAGAAAGTGTTAGTCGACACCCTGTCTTTCAGTAGTGTATTCTCTTTTATAATAAACATCTCTTTCTTCCATGTACGCCCATCTTGCTGTTCCTTCCACTCGAGTACGACCTTTGGCTGTTTTTAACCTTTTTAAGGATACACCAATAAATATCTCTCACTTGTAAACAACTGATTTATCTCTCAAATAAAATCGTTCAAAATAACAAATAACAATAATAAAGAGCGAATGGAGCCCGTGGGTCTTAGCAAGGATTAGCCCAAGCATGGCCAACCTGTGGCGCATGCGCCATAAGTGGCACATTGGTTGCTTACAAGTGGCGCATTGCATCCTTTTGATGAATAGAAACTAAGCCACTACTACTCATTCATTCCAGTGATTTTATATTTATTGCACAACTTATATTTATTTCAAAACTCCTGGATACGCCCCTGGACATAAGCATATATTTTTCAAATAAATAGATTTTATTATAGCTTTAAAATATGTCCATATTACAACACGTACTGAAAGGAAGTGTTTGTTTGGCCGCATTTAAATTCATCGTACAAAATATTGGCGCATGGAATCAAAAGGTTGGCCACCCCTGGTTTAGCCTTTTTCGAGCCGTGTTGATTGGTGCTACAAATTATAAGAAGACCAGAAAACTTGAGAACTAAATAGACAGAAGAGGAAACCCAGAAGAGACACTAATGACATAATCAAGAGGTTGAGGTTCCACGTCATCGTGTTTAACAGCAAAATTGTCCAAATCGTGTAAAAGCAAAATTGTCCAAAATTTTACCTGTTGTAATTTAGAAATGATTAAAGTTTTCTTACTGGAATTCTCCGACGTTTTTCTGACACTATTGGACACGACTTTGAACAATAAGAATGTCTAATTACTCTCCAAGCTTAACAGAATAAACGTGATGAAATCGATCATGAACGAAAAGGAAATTTTCATCATTAGTCAAAGTAAAAGAACAGAGGCTTAGGAAGCACTCAAATAAAGTTCATATATATATATATATATATATATATATATATATATATATATATATATATATATATATATACATTTTACACACGCACAAAATATATATATATATATATATATATATACATATATATAGGAAAAGAACACGTTAATAATCCGGATTACTTTAGTACCTTTGTTTTTTTTTTTAAAAACAGTACTCCATACAGAAGTAGAGCTTAAATTATATATATATATATATATATATATATATATATATATATTATTTATTTAATATACAAGCTATTTAAATTTAAATGCAATGTCAATCGCTATCTACTCTCCTCCTGATTAGCCTTTCACTGTTCCGCTAATTATTAATGTTTCTGTTTATAATTCGCTACATGTAACGCCTTGTGCATTAGCAGCTTTACTGCTTTGCATAGGGTGATACCGAATAAAAATAAATCATGTGTAATAAATGACAAAGCGTCTATTCAAATATGTATATCGACTAAAATAACGTTTAAGTGATCGATATATATATATATATATATATATATATATATATATATATATATATATATATATATATATATATGTATTAAAGTGAACATTGAAGTCAACACTCAGAGGCGACAGGCTGTTTCATGCTAGACGCAATCGCTCTATCACTGATATTGAGCACTTTATCAAATAAATATAGCACACCTTAAAACTATATTTCTTTATATATATGTAAAATAAATAGCAGGACAGACTGGATTCTATAGCTTAGATGACAACTTGTCTAGGCGAAGGAAAACTCTGAATTCAATGCCTGCGGAGGGTCGCTTGAGGACCTTGTGGTACGTAATTCAGCAGGTCTCTCTATTCGGCCCTTCAAAAAGTCTGGTTGGTTCTGCACAAAGCCTTAACCACTATAATTAAATCATACGACCCTCATAAGTCGAATACGATGGAGAGTCTACCATATATATATATATATATATATATATATATATATATATAAAAGACATTTTTTATGTTTAACGTCGTTATTTTATAGATACAAGTATCTAAGCAAATGCTCTGTTTATGATAAACAGTATTAAATAACATTTACCGGCCTGAAAATTTTCATGAAAATTTCTCGGACATTCAGGCCGGTAAATGTTATTTAATACTGTTTATCATAAACAGAGCATTTGCTTAGATACTTGTATCTATAAAATAACAACGTTAACATAAAAAAATGTCTTTAATAAATAAATTGTCGGACCTTGTCCATTTCTTAACATATATATATTGTCATCCATAGAGAGAATGACAGATCAGCCGAGTTTCGAACCTGCCTTGAGGCATTCGTATGTCTAACCACACTTTTGTGCATCACAGCAGTGTGGCTTGACCTCCGATTGCCTCAAGCCAGTTTCGAAGATTTTCCCCCTTCGCTATCAGCTCCCGACAGAGAGGAAAGTGAATCTTTACGTATTTATTTTTGAATAAACACGCCAGTGACTCACAGTGCTCGATCCCTAGAAGAGCTTTACATTGTCAACCGTAGCAGTCACTGTTTACAAATTCGCGCTTTCTCTCTAGAGTGCTCAACTGAATTTTATTTTTTGGGGACGAATACTATATATATATATATATATATATATATATATATATATATATATATATATATAATTGTCGGACTTAATCCATTTCATATATATATATATATATATATATATATATATATATGTGTGTGTGTGTGTGTGTGCCTGTGTGTGTGTGCGTGTGTAATTTTGTATTGTGTATATGTATAAACGCTTGCAAAGGTTGCAACGCCCACGCATATAAATTATAATTTCGTATGCTTTGCTTCTTTATTCATTAATAATAATAGCAATTAATTGCAAAACACATATACATGAGTGTATAAATACAACACACGTAAGTAGGCATGCAAGCACATACACACAGATACACACACACACACTCACACACACTCACACACAGACACATACACACACACACACATATATATATATATATATATATATGTAGACAGAATGAGACAGACAGAAAGACGGGGTGGGAGTAGATTTCATTCACTTGCATAATACATTTGTAAATATACACTTAAGAATTAAAATGATTCCTTTTGACTTTAATCAAGCAAATGGAGTTTTGGTGAAGTGTCGGAAGGAGGACAGTTTCCGATACGTGAAATCCTTTTTCCTCTCTTTCTCTCTCGCTCGTTTCGCTGGGATATGTCGACACTGTCATTGGTGGCGGGGGTGGGGGGGCAGTTGAATGTTGAATGAGGAATTATGGGAAGAACGTCGGTGGAGGCAGCAGGAGAAGACGCGACAGAAGAATTACATCGATTTTGAAATAACAAGCGACATTGATGAGCAAAGAAAACGGGACGATACAGAGGAAAAAAGGTTACATAATAAGAAGACATACACGTATATGCTCAAAGATATACACGCGAACACGTGCGTGCACACACACACACACAGAGGCAGAGAGAGGCAGAGAGAGGCACAGGCACGGGCGCTCAAATAAATACACACAGGGATAAGCGAACTCTCACTCTCTATCTATCTATCTATCTATCTATCTATCTCTATCACTCTCACACACACAGAGACACAGACACATGCAGACACATGCAGATACACATAGAGATATGCACGCATACACACACAGATAATATGTACGCCCATAGATGCACACAGATATACATATATTGTCACGATTGCATAGAACCACCCACATATATATACAGAAAAATCACTCAAAGACACGCAGACACAAACAGATATGTATGCACATAGACACACACATATATAAACCCAATGCCATGCACGAACCTACAACAGAGATATATACAAACACGCACGCACAGAAAGAGACATGTACACACATAATATAATCACACAGATACATATACACAAAGAGAAACACGAACAGATAGAGAAACTCAAACAGACGCAGAAACACACACATATACAGGCACACAAATTCATATAAACCTACGGATATATATATATATATATATATATATATATATATATATATATATATATATATATATATATATATATATATATATATATATATAGATATAGAAATAAGCAAATATATGTATATAGATCCGACAGTATGAAGAAAATATATATACGAAAAAAACAAACAAAAATCCTTATATACAATTATGCTGTTTTAATGTTAATATGTCAACGTCGGACGTTTCGGTCTAATAAACCATCTTCAGGACATATTCATAAATTATAACATTATACAGAGAGCTGATCTTATAAAACTTTCAGTTATCTGTTTGGATAAGACTTGTTCTTATTTACATCGTCTTTGTCATGTTGTATTGATAATGTTATAATTTATGAATATGTCCTGAAGATGGTTTATTAGACCGAAAACGTTTATATTAACATTAAAACAGCATAATTGTATATAAGGATTTTTGTTTGTTTTCCTGTATATATTATATATATATATATATATATATATATATATATATATATATATATATATATATATATATATATATACAGGGATATACACTGGTGTACATCCAGAGACACGCCCAGAGATCTACACATAAGACGAAAAAACACGCAAACACATAGTCAGATACATATATACACATACCTGTACAGAGACACGCACACACGGTTATACAAACAGATATACACAAATATATACACAGAGAGGCGTACACAGAGACATCGGCTTACAGACATATCAAGTAGAAATACCGGTTCCCTTTTGATCACAAAAGTTAAGCAATGTTAAGCCTTGTCATTGCCTGGATAGGTTGCCGGTTGAGAAAACCAGGTACCGTAAGTTTGGAAAGTTTGCTGTGGCTGAATGGTTAAATAGCACGTCAGGCTATATGACGGCTTCCTTATGGGATACAGGCTCGATTCCTGTCGGAGGCTGCATATTTTCTGCGAGATTTCTCAGGCCGGTAAACGTAATTAATAATGCTTAATTAAAACGGACTAACTACTCAAATAAGTTGTATCCATAAAATAACGTATAAGCAAAATATATACATATATATATATATATATATATTGCTTCATAGCTTCATATCTCGCCCCTCTCGCCTGTGGAACTGCTTTCCCTTTTCCTGTTTCCCCGATAGCTATAATCTCCAACTATTCAAATATAATATCAATAGACATCTCCAGTTGCCTTGATCTCTCCACTATCCTTCTCCTCATCGTTTCCTCTATCACTCCTATCTGCTCTGGCTCCAAATCCTATATAACCCCTTGCGTGTTGTTGGCTTCCACCCCTTGCTTGGGGTGAAATGCTTATATATATATATATATATATATATATATATATATATATATATATATATATATATATATATATATTAGACACATGATGTAATTTTGGATTTCCCTGTTCTGTAATTTATATGTTCTGTTATACATTGAACTCTGGAGCAGTTTTAATATTTTATATTATTAGGATCCACTTCGATTATATACCAACAGTTTTGTTATCTGTACGACACACGCCCCCCATATATATATATATACATACATATATATATATATATATATATATATATATATATATATATATATATAGATAGATAGATATAGATATATGTATATATATATATATATATATATATATATATATATATATAGATAGATATTCAGTTGCATGGATAATGGTTTGTGACCTTTCACGAACAAATAACTGTCCAGATACCAGAAATTATATCATTTAGGGACGTTAAACTGGACCAATAGATAAAAGGGATATCCCATGTAACTCGAAGAGAAAATAATGCTCAATATATTGACGTTTGACACTACTTCAAAAACGGTTAGTAAGGACGCCTTCATCAGTACTGGAAATAGTGATAACACCTACTGGAGATGAGAGGCTTATTTTCCTGAAAAATTGATTTAAGACAAAATTTAACCTACAGCAGCACTGGCTCCTCACTCAAAGTATGTGAAATGTTTCCTTATAAGGAAACGGCTAATTTAACTATTATTATTACCATTAGGAACACAATCGAAAGCGCTCAAAAGACAGATAATTTATAAATAAAATGCACCCTGAAAGAAAGAAATTTCTCTACACATTAAGATACTTAAATAAAATAAAAATATTAATATATATTTATTACATATAAACGGTGTTCCAATAACTTGGTCCGAATTTAATGTGAATTATATTTAAGCGTCTAATGATTTTTTTGTTTCTTTCTGATTTGGCGGTTATTTGTGCGATATTATTTTTCATACATAATTACCATGACTTAAATAACATGATCCAATACAGAAATAAATAAATTTTCACCAATAACACTTATTTATTTACTGCTGACTTTGATCCATCTTAATGAAACACCCTTATATATAATCCTTCTTAATGAAACACCCTTTATAATATATATAATTTTATTACTTTATCCTTTTCTTATTTATTGAATTGTGACACTATTTAGGGTTGCGTGAAAAAAAAGGCGAGAATTAATTTAGATGATGAGAAGCTATCACGAAAAGACACTGAGCGATGTTATTTTTTCTAACAAAGAAAAGTAGTAATGATTTTATTTTCATTAGCGAAGAAAGTAAGATCTCGTATCTGGCGGATTTAATTTGATTTATGTTACGACAGAGCGTTAGAAGATAGCCGTCTGCCCATGGCAATAATGAAATTTTCAAATTGCTCAAGTGGCCTACAAGGCAGAATGCTAAGAGATGAAATTATTTAGGTCATGCACTGGCCGAGAAAAATGTCTACTGGACCACCCACAAGTTACAAAAAGGAAAGATTAAACCATTAACTATCTGCGGAGATATCATTTGGAAAAAACACCCGTTTTATGTTAGAGCTGGCCATGATAGAAGAATTATTTTATCGGAACAGATAATTGGCGACAGGGTGTGGAAAATCATTGACCAACCTCAATGATTGTTTGACGAAGAACTCGTTGTCGAACTCCAGATGAAATTCGGTTGAGATAGAAATTTGGGACCATCCTACGAGTCGTGTGAGGTCTGCTCGTGGAAAAGAAAGAAAAACAAAAAGGAAAGATATTTTTTTCCTTTGAGCGATAATTGCAAACGCCCACGCTGCTGAGCGTTCAATGGCTGAAGGGTGGCGTGAGCGGTATGCAAAGGTAATCTATGAAGAAGGAGGGTAGGCCTGTTGACGCCCCTAAAGGGATTGGAGTGAGATGCCACTGTGAGAGAGAGGGGAAGCTATTGACGCCCTCTGAGGGGATTGGTGTGAGATACCAATATGAGAAATGAAGAATTTGGGAGGATGATTCCCTTTAAGTAAAAAGTAAGGACTTCCAAAAATGGAAAGTAATAAATTTTCCTATCCGAGAACAAAGAAGATCCTTATTGTGGATTTAGAATTATCAAGGAACCTCAAACCCCGACAAGCCCACCCTGGTTTTGGTCGGCGTCCATATAAGCAGAGTCGCAGCGAGTGGACGGCAGTTGGGGTGGAAGAGACCGGCAGGCAGTTGAGTTGGAGTTGGAAGTTGGAGAGAGAGACTCAGAATTGAGCTGTGAGCTCAGAGATTTGCCTCGTTGAAAGCTGACTGAGATCCCACGCAATTACAACCTCAACTTCTAACCAAGAACAATTTATTTTTGAAGATCGACTTAGACTCACACCACCAAAACAAGTTTTATGAATATCGCCTGAAGATACACCAAAAACCAGTATCTTAAAGAAAAAAACAACTTAAGGTGTTAAGACTCGCCTAACAAACGCAAAGGGTCACGTATCCATATAAGCGCGTTGGGAGAAAGATGCTGTCCTGTATTCAGCAACCAGATATAAAATATTGTTATTCTTTTTTAACATATTTGAACTTTTAGAGTTGTTATTTTCTTTTCTTTTACATATACTTGTGCGGTATTACCCCTGTTCGGACTCGACTTGCATTGCGGCCCGGCGAATGATTGATTTCGTCTGCCTAAGATCAAATCACAACGTGGGTAGAAATCAAAGCAGTTACTTCGATAACCAGACGTTGGAGGCGAGCTGGGAACGACAAGGCTGATACCGAATCTAACCAGATTCCCATCCGAATCAGCAAAGGGTTAGAACGTCACGTTTGGTTCCGCGACCAATACCAAGTCACATAGGTCGTCGCACGATAGAGCAGCGGGCGACGGGGGCAGACAGCACGGGGTGACGTCACAGAATGTCATAAGATAATCATTTTCTTTACGGACGAAAACATATTTCCAAATGTGGCAGAAAAGCGTTTCTAGTCATAACGTTATTTCGTTTACTATTGATCCCAAGATCGAAGCTAGCAATGTTTGAGGAAGAGACTGAACGTGGCTAACCTGAAAGACACCAATGGTGCCATAGACAAACATTAACACGATCTTTTTTTATGTTTTTTAGAGTAAGGTTTACCTGTTACAAGGGCCTGGGTCACTCCAGGTAGTTGGTTACCTTAGACGGCAATTTGTGAAGATAGGAAAGAAAACCCTAGCCTTGACCAAGCTAAGACTGTAGTGAGGCAGAACACATCGTCTTGTGAGTCGGTTCCTCAGACGAATGATTCGTGGGAAAAGCTGCTGGGGCGGAACTTTTCACCGATGGAATACGGAGGGGATGTGTGTGGTTTGTGACTATTTAAGTGGTATGGTCCTGTCCTTGCCGTGGGGGGGGGTTGAACTGGCGGTACCAGGGAATGTAGTTTGTCCTAGCACTTTCCGAGTAAACAGAGACATTGAAGTGAGAGGCTTGCCATAATTTGCCATTGGTCAAGAGTTTGGAAGTGTCGAGATTAATTCGATTTCAACGACTAAACCGGTGGAAAAGGACAGCGTCAGTCGGGCTGGTGTAACCAAGGCGGACTTTGACAGACCAAGTTGCCAAATCTCGCCTGTCTAATTTCCCTTTGAGCCGCGAGAAAGGTGCTTCTGACCAAGTGTGTGGGCTTCTCCGTCGCGCTGCTGTGTACACCAAAATCAAATTCACGCGAATGGCCTCGTCAAACTCTCTTTGATTCATGGCCACCACTAACAACGCCAGCAGATGGAAGAAAAAGAACACACAGAGTGATAGAGAGAGAGAGAGAGCTGGAAGCCTCTAGTACTGAACCTGCACATTGGAATCGAATGTATTCATCAACGCCATCATCATTTTGGATCAGCAAATAAGAAATTAAATTCTTGGATACGAGATAAAGCCGGCGACGTATATGTATAAATATATAATGACTCTCGTAAAAGAAAGAGCATGGCGGCAGAGAGTAATTATACATTGTCATTGCTCAAAGTAGTGTCAAAAACTGGTATAAAAGCTCGGAGTATTCCAGTAAGATATCTTTAATCATTTCTAAGATACAACGGTTCAGAGCTGAATGACGAAATGGGAACTTTTGCTTTTACACAATTTGGACAATTTTGCTGTTACACCGGGTACAATATCCGATAATATAATACCTATAGTGTCATGTTCAAAATAAACTAGAAGCGATGGATGATTCTACCGATGAATGCTGATAATATTATGAAAAGAACCCGTACGTATCTACGAGGTCTTAAGCAAAATAGGGACCAAAATGGATTCGTGTTCTTAAATAACGTCGTCAGATGGAGACATTCCTGACTTTGATCTAGATGTCAAGCATGACGCCATACTCTTTCTGAAAGATGTGAACTCTCAACTCTATACGACCGCTTTCTAAGATAAAGGACTAAAAATAGCTTTGAGCGGCTAAAACCTGCAGGTCTTAACGAGGTCCTTCCTTCATCGAACCCTGTGAATCGGGTACTACAGAATCACAGACAGAACGGCAAGAAATAACAGAAACCCGATTACATGAGAACTTTAATAGCACCAAGAACTAAAATGCAGATGACATGTAATCCGAAGAGAAAACTATGACATAACGAAGATGTTGACATTCCCCACAACTTCAAACAACAGGTTAGTAAGGAAACCGTCATCAATAAAAGAAAGAGCGATAACAGCTACTGGACACGAGAGACCTACTTTCATGACTCTCCTTTACTGTGGCCTAATTCTGTGCAACCTTTTCATCCACTGTGTCGTTCATAAGATACGCGTTTACTTGAATCCTAAACCTCCAAAAACTGCCAGTATGTAACAAAAAAAAAAAATGTCTATTGTCTACCAGACAGGCAACATCCAGTTCTAGATAATAACTGATACGCTTGAAAATTACTTGAACAAAAACCAAACAAAAATGAGCTTTGGACAGTTTATCCTAGATTCAGTTCCCCATGTACATCTTATACGAAAACTGGAAAATACAATGAAAATTCAACAGACAGACTTTGTCGGTTGACTTACTTCGATGAATTCTTGAGGCTTATTATATATATATATATATATATATATATATATATATATATATATATATATATATATATGATCGCCAGGCTTTCTTTAAACTTTACGTCTTAAGCGGCGTTCTTCTTTTCATTTTCATTACTTTTTGTTTTTCTTTTGCTAATCTTCCTCCGCCTTTTTTCCCGCGCGACCTAGTTTCCAATTCCATAAATGGCGGAAGGAGTCTGATTTCAGACGCCGATCGTATTGGAAAGGAGACAATTGTCTTGTCGATATTTGTTTTGAGGGGAATACGATCACCTCCATTTATATTACACGAGGCTTGTTACATTTTGCATTTTCTGCTCAGCAGACAATTTTTTTTCTGGAATACAATAAGTATCTGATAAACACTCTCTCTCTCATCTCTCTCTCTCTCTCAATGTACATCAATCACACAACACATACATACATACATATATATATATATATATATATATATATATATATATATATA
>CAHIKZ030004208.1:1080000-1082500 GCA_903632075.3 Acanthosepion pharaonis
TCGTCCGACATCGACTGACTGACCAACTCTCTCAACGGCTGCTACTAATTCTCCTACTTATTATAGGTGGGAGAGTCTATTAACTATAGAATAGGTGTGTTCAGTTATAACAAAAACACAACTACGTAAAGTGCTCAATACACTAAGTAAAGCAAAACCTAAGATAATCCTGAGGAGCCATGTAAACCTACCTAGGTTTCACCTAAACGGATCTTCAGGGTAAAGCCGGATTTGCCGTTTACGTGAAACCATAGTTAAGTTTGTCTGGCTCCTTAGGATAAACTTATATATATATATATATATATATATATATATATATATATATATATATATATATATATATAAAAGAAAAACAGACCACTTGAAAGGCAATATTACAATAATTTATTTCACCAGAGTCCTTTTTTTACCTCGGATTGCTCAACTTGCAGTAGAACAAATCGCTACCCGAGGAAAAATGGGAAATAAAAACAGAAATGTCCATGCCTTGAAAACTTATACACAAAGAGAGACGATCTATATCAACATTTTCATCTGAAGTACGGCATCAAGAAAGATATATAAGCACGTAAAATGTCGTCGATAGACAAGAATAGACAAGAATATATTACATTGTTTATGAAGGGTGAGTCAAGATGCATATATATATATATATATATATATATATATATATATATATATATATATATATCTGAGAAGTAAGGAATACAATCAAACATATCGCGCATCATGATATAGCTATACATCACGGGTTCACATGCCTACTTCGAAACATAATAAACATTAACACATTTGTATTTTCTGCTTTTAAGTCCTGGGTAAGACGATAAACTACACCCGTAATGAAAGCTTCTGATCAGGAGATTGAAGGTTTTCTGGCGTGTGGAACCAACTCTCAATTGCTTTTGTTCCCAAGTCCACCCTAACTTGGGGTGTTAGCACCAGTCAGGGTCCGAGATATGGGCAAATAGTGAACCTCCAAACGAAAACAAAAGACTATGAAAGTATAAAAATATGTTTTCATAGTAAAAACGCCTGTTATACATTTTATATATAAATAATTACTAATAGTACAATTTATAGTAAAACTTACCAACAATACAATTTATAGCAAAATGCCCAACAATATATTTTATCTGTTGTTGATGGCATAGAATTGTGCTCGAAATATATTTAGTTGTTTTCAAAAACAGTCACGGTGCAGGAAAATAAAAGATATTAAGTTTGGAAATATCTTTTTCTACTCTAGTCTCTCGTCTGTACTTTGTTATAAAATTGTTTTCAAGATATTCGAAGTCACAAAATTGTTTTCAAGACATTTAGATTTCTATATTTAATGACTCATAGAGGTGTTGATATGCTGCTAAACAAAATCAACCAATCAACTGTTTGAATGACAGTGCGCCAGTTGAATATATTTTTTCTGTTGTGACAGACAGATGTGAAGATGTCATTTTTATTTCCATTTTCATATACTTCATTTATTGAATATCAGATACGATTGTGTGTGTGTGTGTGTGTGTGTGTGTGTTTTCAGATCCGAACGATAATAATAAGCATGGAGGGTATTTACATTATTCGAACTATTGTCCTCATCTTTGTCGCCATATTTATTACAACGTTTCGGCCGCTGTACGCTCCGGCCTTCTTCAGTATCTGTCTATATTTCTGAGATGAGGTATTATGTACACTATTTACATTATTCAGACTATTGTCCGCATCTTTGTCGCCATATCTATTACAACGTTTCGGACGTTGTACACTGCGGCCTTCTTCAGATGGTTGGAATGTCGAACTGAACCCTTTATTTCGCTCACTGGGGTAGACTGTTCTACTTCCACGTGCCCTGTCTAATGGGTCCTCCTCCTGTCCTGATGCGGCATTCACCCTGGGCGGATTGAGACGGCTTCTTCCTGTTGTGAGAAGAAGCTTCTTGGGATAAATTACAGAAGTAGGGTACCCAGGCCTACTCGGATAACGTTCTTGCTTGCCGTGGGGTTCCCACAGACGCAGAGACAGGAACGACCAGAAGCCGCCGGTTACCGATGCAGACGCTCCTGGATTTTCAACCAGAGCCCTTGTTAGCCGGCGTGTGTGTCAGACCTGTCCGCCTTGGGTGGCCCTACCAGGAACGAAGTTCCGGGCGGCATAGCTCTGACACTACCGTTTACACCTACTGTCTAATGGGTGTCAGTTATCAGTTATCTCCTCAGGCACACATGCACAGTAGACAATGACGTTAGTTAGATCCAGTGACAGGACCCAAAGAGTGTGAGTTCAATACCAGGTTAAGACGGTGGAGAACTTGCAGAGGGGAATTAACAGGAGATAACTGATAACTGACATCCATTAAACATGGCACGTGGAACTAGAACAGTCTACCCCATTGAGCGAAATAAATGGTTCAGTTCGACATTCCAACCACTTGAAGGAGACCGGAGTACACAACGGCCGAATCGTTGTAATAAATATGGCGACAAAGATGTGAACAATAGTCTGA
>CAHIKZ030004208.1:1087500-1097500 GCA_903632075.3 Acanthosepion pharaonis
ACATAGACGACGATGATTAATATATCCACAAAATACTAATTAATATATATATATATATATATATATATATATATATATATATATATAATCATTATTTTATAAATGATTCCTTCGCTACATAAGAGTTCTCATGTTTCAAAAACGATAGCCGAAAACCTCAATATAATTATTAAAATAAAATTGAATTAAAGTATCAAGCCCTGTTTCATCCTCAAGCGAAAATTTAGGAATAACCAATCTTGGAATTTACGAATCTTTATTAGCATGTTCATTCGCAAAATTAAGTACTATGGAAACGGCTGGGGCGACCATTTTGGTAAGGGTTCTAAGAGATAATTTTTATCAACATATCAGTCACCTTCGGAAAGAGGTCAAGCTAAGGGTGGAGGAATCCATTTCAAAGCGAATGATGGCATTCATGTGTGCACTTCCTCTAGAAGTGCGCACATGAATGCGCGAAAGATAGCTTTTAGCACCATGATATGTCGTTAAGTGTCTAGAGAATTTTGTTTTATTTTATTTATTTATTTATTTATTTATCCTTTTGTTGTTTTTTGTTTTGTTTCTTTTTTTTCTAAAGGGCTGTTTCGTACTTAAATGCGTCGCACTGAACTACAATTTGTTTTTTTGACGACTTCATATAGGGTTTTTTTTAACTTATGATTGGGTTAAGCTTTTAAACCTTTTATTAGATTATGAAATTTAATTTTTTTTATGTTAATTGTTTTTTTATGTTAGTATTAAACCAGGACATTTTACATATTGTCTTTTTCTACAGGTTAACTCTGAGAAATCTTTCACAGATATATACATAGATAAAAGACTGAGATAGATAGATAGATAGATAGATAGATAGATAGATAGATAGATAGATAGATAGATAGCGATAGATAGGCGTTACGTTTAGATAGATAGATAGATAGATAGATAGATAGATAGATAGGCGTTACGTTTAGATAGATAGATAGATAGATAGATAGATAGATAGATAGATAGATAGATAGATAGATAGATATGAATACATATAGATATATAGATAAATAGATACATATGAATACAGATAGATAGATAGATAGATAGATAGATAGATAGATAGATAGATAGATAGATACGTATAAAGATAAAAGACAATAAGAAAAATGTGGACTTTTTCAAGCAAAAACAAAATGAATTTACTAAAGACAGATTAACTCTAAAGAACAAACAAAATATCCTTAGCAAATAGAAGAATTTAGAAAACGCTATACTGTTCATATAGTCAAGTGACATTATGAACACAATAGATTCTTCATATTGTTAAGAAGGTTTTTTAGTTGTTAATAGTTACTTTAGATTTAATAAATTCATTTCGTTTTTCCTTTGAAAAAGTCCACATTTGACGAAACGCGTCAGCTAATAGATAGATAGATAGATAGATAGATAGATAGATAGATAGATAGATAAACATACACGCCTAGACAGATACATAGATAGATAGGTACACGCATAGATAGATAGATAGATAGATAGATAGATAGATAGATAGATAGATAGAGATAGATAGAATGAGAGAGAGAGAGAGAGAGAGAGAGACGTGATACAAATTAAATAGGGACAGGAGATAGGAAGTCAACGAAGTCACAGTGGTGAAAATGTCTCTTTCTATTTTGGTCAGGCTGTTTGTCGAAGGGAAGCGAAGCGACTTCAAAATGCTGCTGAGAAGGCAGAAATACTCGTAAAGAATCGATCGAACGTCGCAATTCAAGGTCAACAGGATTATAATAATGTGTGCTTGTGATGACACAGCGATATTTGAAATAGATATTTGGGATATATATATATATATATATATATATATATATATATATATATATATATATATATATATATATATATATATATATATATATATATATATATATATATACTGTTTTGGCAAAAAAGAAATGCCGATCTGTGTATTAGTGGGAAGCTGTCTTTGAAGTTTTGCTCAGTCTCAAGGGTCAGAGCTTTAATAAAATTAAGTGCTCACTTATCTTGTTTTAAATCAGAGTTTCGCTGAGACTATATCCATTCATCCAGCCATCACATAAATATAGATATTCTATTAAAACAAATCAATGACGCTACAACGACAGTGTTCGATAATTTTTTTTTTAAAATTTCAAATAAAATAAATGTTTAAAATAGACGCCCCGTATTTTTTAACATTGTCTCTCGGCGAATAGCAACAGTAAGATTGTAGACTATTTTTAGAGCATTCTCTATAATTTTGAATTTAATGGCATTTGCCTTGAGTGACTTTCAGGTCTGTACAGAAATTCTTTTTCTTTATTATATGCGAATTGCCATGATTCTTGTTCCATTCAGGAGGTAGGCGATCATGGCTCTCCACAGATTCCTTTTTTTTATTATCTGTGAATTGACATTACAATTTAAGGAAGATAGTAGACTGTTTATTTTTGATTTTGCTTTCTTTATTCTCTGGAAATATTAATGCTGAATTTTTTTTACAATGATATTAACACCACAGCGGGCCCAAGAGCTACTCGAGGTAGAGGGTTACAAACTAAGAGGCCTAGTTTATGCAGATATCTATGGAAAATAACGGTTGACCCTCGACTTGAACAGATTCAGATTGTAGTGATCGGGGAAGCATCCACTTGGGAGTCGGTTCCACAGAAAAACAAAGCTGATCGAGTGAAACTAACTTCTTACCAATGAAATATGAAGGGAATAAGGGTGGTTCACTACAATGGGCGTGGCATGATGGTCCTTAGCCGTGAAGGTTAGGGGTGGTGGAACTAAAGGGTGTTCTTCATTTGAACCCTTATCAAAGAAATAGCAATAGAGCAGCGAGAGGCTAGCGACGTCTCGTCCGTGAGAAAGAGATTGCAGAGTGGAAAATAATTCATCACCCACATGGACGCGGAGATGCTTTCGAGAATGGAAAGTGAAAACTGGGCAGCACCTAATCTGGCGCTTGTAAATATAGACAGCAGCGAGAGCGTTTTATGTCAACCAAATTGCTTCGGCATGGAAAGCGGGATTGGTCAAAAAATGTCAGATATTTTATTTTTATTTATATATATATATATATATATATATATATATATATATATGTGTGTGTGTGTGTGTGTGTGTGTGTGTGTGTGTGTGTCTGCATTTAATTTTAAAATTTGTTATGGTTAGTGGACAAGAGTCCTAGATATAGTGGGTAGAGCGCTTCTAGATACAAACAGTGTAATTCCTGTGTAGCGAAGAAATCATATTTTAAATCAGTTAATTTATTATATATATATATATATATATATATATATATATATATATATATATATATTCATATATATATATATATATATATATATATATATATATATATATATATTCAGTTCATATATATATACATATATATATATATATATGTGTGTGTGTGTGTCTGTGTGTGTGTGTGTGTGTGTGTGAAAAGTGTGTGTATATAAATATAATTAAATATATCTATAATTATTTATATATTATATGCGCGGTACTTATTAGAAAGAGCTCAATATCAGAGATAGAGCTAACATATTCGGTTGGATTGATGTGAGTTTGTGACCCTGGGTTTCACGCTTTTGCGATCGTCAGACAAACTGATTATTTTTAAAACAATTTGGGTTTATGTAGATTGCGTGTCTTGGTGTTATTATGGGAATGGGGTGAATCGTCCTTGTGATGTCATCGTGCTAACGCAAACTTAGATGCATGTCCGTACACCCAATGAGGTACGCAGACACACATACACACTTGCTCGTCCGTCGGGACTCATACATATATAAACATATGTGGACAATTTCGGATTTGACATCTGTATGTATATGGGTGGTGTTGCGTCTATACATACGCATTTGTATGTTGAAATTCAAAGATTGGAAGTGTAGCGAAAATTTCTCGTGAGTATTTCGTGAATGTATGCATGTCAACAATGAGAGAATTTTTCTATTTTTTCACTGAATAAAATTTCCTCGCATGTATGTATATACGTGTGGTGGGGGTCTGTGTAAAATTATGATAGGTAAAAATTACTATTATTTTTAATTTTAATTTAAATAAAAAGGGGTTTTTTTGTTATTATTTAAAGCTCGTTATTTGCTTGTTTTTGATGACTGTGTATATGTAACTGGTAGAAATTTCGGTTTTCGCCTGCCCGGATAAGCCAGCCGTAATCCATTGTTGGTCAGAACTGTAGTTTTTATAGACTTTTATTATTTTCTTTGTGATTGGTTAAAATTTTCAGCGTAGACGTGTATATACGTTTTTGCCGAAACTGTCCTTTTCAGACACGGATGAATAAAGACATCCGAAACATAACGTTCAAAAACCAGCTACAGGCGTGTTTATACGTAGATCTTGATTCTTTTTATGCTCCTCTGAGCCTGAAAGGAGTTCAGTTGTCAAATAGTACGTCTGGGAGAGGTGCTAGCCACCACTCGGCTACTTCAAGCTGCCTCAGTTTCTTAGTTACTGTATTAAAAACAAATAAGAAAATCATCTGAAAATGAAACGTTTTCCTCAAAATAATTGGTGGGGGGGGGGGGGTTAAAGGCATAATTCATTATGGGTCATTTAATGCCGAATTTTTTTTTTTTTTTTTTTTGGCCATTATTTTAGAAAGTAAGGAGATAGAAATAAAAAGATTTGGACTTGACAATTTAATTTTTTGTTTGGCCATTATTTTAGAAATTAAGGAGATAGAAATGAAACAATTTGGACTTGACAATTTTTTACATTTCTCTAGAACTCTGTATTTCCTTCCTTCTTTCTTTGATTTTCTCACTGAAACCAAGTAGCGTTTCCGTTATATCTTTTCCACCTTTCCACGCGATCAAAACTGAACAGACCATTATTTATGAGGTATTATCAGGAAACATTAAATGTTTCTATCTTCCATCGTTTCTGCCATTTTACTGAAACCAAGAAGCGTTTTTGTTCTCTCTTCTTTTCATACGATCAAAACGGAATTGCCCGTTATTTAAGAGCTGCTGACAGCGCTGACAGAATAACTGTTCTTACCGTAGGAACAACAGCAGATTAACAAATTTACAAATCAACCATTCGCCCCTGCTTGGAGTATTGATGACATATATGGTCCGGTGACCCTTCTATTTCTCTCAAGGTTCTTGATAAGATCCAGAGACGAGTATGCAATATAATTGGCCCTGATCTGGCATCTCGTCTGCAGCCGCTCTCTCACAGACGTGTCGTCGCCTCCCTTTATCTTTTTTTACACATACTTTCAAGGTAACTGCTCCGATGATCTGCTTTCGTTGGTTCCCAGACTTCATGAATTTAAGCGTTCAACTTGGCTGGCATCTCGCTGTCACCCTTTTACTGTCGAAACTGTTAAATGTAGCCGTCTCTTCTACTCCAATAGCTTTATGTCTCGCACTTCTCGCCTGGGGAACTCCATCCCTTTTTTCTGTTTCCCTGATAGCTATAATCTCCAACAATTCAAATATAATGTCAATCAACGTCTCCAGATGACCTGATCTAACCCCTATCCTTCTCTTCATTCTTTCCTCTAACACTCCTATTTGCTCTCGCTCCAACTGTCAGTAACCCTTTGCAGGCTAGTGGCTTGCCGCCTTGCTTGGGGTGTAACGCTCAGAATATATATATATATATATATATATATATATATATATATATATATATACTAGCAGTAGAGCCCGGCGTTGCCTGGGGATGCAACAGTAAGAGATAGATCAAGTATCGACCATCATAAAGACTTAAAAATAAAATTGACAAAGATTATTGTTTAAGGTTGACGGACACGCATGTCTTAATTAGTTTTTTTTACGAATTGGTCAACCCCAAACTCAAACAAAAATATTGTTTTCAATCGTTATGAGTGTACCGATTAAACAGAATTTTATTATAAACAATTGTCTTGTAAATGGAATTTTTAAAGCATTCTGAATGTAAAAATAAAGAAAAAAGTGTGCAAGACAATAAGAAACACTACTTGCCAAAAAGTGAAGTTTTGTTGAAATCGGTTGAAAAATGTAGGAAATCCGATCCCATATATAAACGAAAACACACCCACACAAACAACCTGGGTTTTATAATAAGTATAACTCGATATGAGTTATCCCCTTTCATTCTCGTGATGCCTCTTAATCGTGTTTTCAAATTGATTTCGTGCAATTTCCAGTTTTTGGTGCTGTCAGAACCACCGCAATTTTACGTAGTCCTGTGAAGTTTTGTTGAAATCGGTTGAAAAATGGAGGAAATCCGATCCAATGTATAAATGTACAGACACACACACACACACACACACACAATCTGCGTTTTATAATAAGTAAGATATATATACCCGTAAGAACACCTCACATAAAAATGTGTCAAAAAGTACTTTCATGTTACAAATACTTTCATTGTAACCGCTCCAACTCTCTGTAACCCTTGCGTGCTAGTGACTTCCCGCCTTGCTTCCCGCCTTTTTTAAAGCTTTACACAGCTTAAAAAAAAGAATAACTGTTAAATAAAATGGAACAATTATAACGATGAACTGTAATAAAATCTGTGACAGATTTACTCTTACCATAGATGTTAACTACTTCAACATAGGATTTTTTTTTTCTTTTTAGTAAGTCGATAATTTTCAGCTTTTCACTTAGCCTCTTCCCAGAGATAGACGTGTATATACGTTTTAACAGAAAGTTTCTATTTCAGACAAGTACGAATTATGACGTCGTAAACACAGCTACAGACGTGATTATGCGTGGATCTTGATTCTTTTTATGTCCTTCTGAGCCTGAAACGAGTCAATTTGTCAACTAATACATCGCAGAGAGGTGCTAGCCACCGCTCGGGTACTTCAAGGTATCTCTGTTTTTTAGTTAATCTATTAAAAACAATAATTGTCCAAGAAGGCGTTAAAGGATATCTTCATTATCATTTCTAGCATCGAAGAATCAAGGGTTTAGGCAGATACCGTTAGGATACGAAGTATTCTTGAATAAAGTCAAAGATTTATCCGATAATTAAATGAAAGTTGACGGAAATATCTGTTATGATGCGGATCATGAAATGACACACGGCGCATGCGCCAGCAGACAGCTAGCATTTGGACAGCGAGAGTTGCTTCCGTCTTGCATTAAAGATCTACTTCCTGACCACGTGACGCAACTCATTCTGAACTTTTTTTTTTCTTCTGTTATTTCCTTCTTTCTTTTTGTTGTTAAAGTTTCGATTAATTTTTTACTTCGATAAGAAAGAATAATTGAGCCAATAGAGACGGAGAAATGCAAGAACGGGGAGAAATAGGAAAAGAAAGAAAGAAACTCAACATGCGTAAAGAAAGAAAGAAATGATCGAAACGAAGGACGATAAGAAAAAAAAACAGTCGATAAGGAAAGAAAGAGAAAAAGAAAGAAAGATAAAAGGCAAAAGAAAACTGAAAAAATGTATTGCTGGTAATATTTTTTTTATCCAAAAATGTATTGCTTCTAATATTTTTTTCTAAAATTGTATTGCCCCAAATATTTTTTTCTCTAAAAATGTATTGCTGGTAATATATTTTTTTTTTGTAAAAATGTATTGCTGGCAATATTTTTTCAAAAGTTCATTGCTGGTAATAATTTTTTACAAAAATATATTGCTGGTATTAAAACCTATTTTTACATTTTCATATTGTCTGACTCCAGTTAGAGGAATAACTATTTGCCCATAGCAAGGACCCTAATAGGTGCTACCACTCTGGGTCAGAGTGGACCTGGAAACACCAGCAATTTAGAGGTAGTACAAGGCTCTTCAAAACCAAATGAGAGGCGTTGCTGTTGGATGTCGTTTATCGTCTTTTCCAGCACTGAAGAAAGGAAGGAAGAAAAGTCAACAGAAAACTGAATGAAGAATAAGCAATGCAGAAAAAAGCAGATTATATGAAAAAAAAGAGAGAAAGAAAGACAAAAGAGACGTGATAAAAAGTAAGAATAACAATAAAAAGAAAGAGAAGAAAAGCAATAGAAAGAAAGAAAGAAAATAAAAATGATAATAAGAAATGCAGAAAAAGCCTACAAAAAGAAAGAAAGAAAGAAGGAAAAAAAAACGAAAGAAAGAAGAAGTAAGAAGAAAAATAAAAATGAAAGAAAGATTAAAGAAAGATATAGAGAAAGAAATGGTAAAAAGCACAGAACGGCAAAAGAAAAGAAATGCAGGAATTAACAGACGATACAAAAAAAAAAAAAAAAAAGAAAGAAAGAAAATGAAAAAAAAAGAAAAGACAGAAACGAAAACGATAATAAGAAATTTAGAAAAAACAGACGATGAGAAAGAAAAAATAAATAAAATTAATGAAAAGAAAGAAAAAGCAAAAACAAAATCGGAAAATAAAAAGGAATAAGAAATGCTAAAAAAAGACGGTATGTATAAACTAAAGAAAGTACAGCAACAAAAAGAAAGAAAGGAAACCCAATAAAAAGGCACAAAAGAAAAACGACAATAAGAAATGCTCAAAAATACACGATACGAAATAAATAAATAAAAAAAAAGCAAGAACAAGAAGGAAAGAAGAGTAATGAAAGGAAAAAAAGAAGGGATAGAAAAAGGATAATAAAAAATGCAGAAAAGAACACACAACATAAAAGAAAGAATGCAGGAAAGAAAAAAAGAAAGAAAGAAAAATAATAAAAAGAAAGAAAGAAAGCTAATAAAATGAAAGAAAAGAAAGTAATAAAAAGAAAGAAGGTTAATAAAAGGAAGAAAAGAAAGTAATAAAAAGAAAGAAAGAAAGAACTTATTTACCGCAATAATTAGAAAACATCACTGATGAGAGAAGTTTTTTTTTGTTTTTTTTTTTTAGCAAACCTTTTTTCCTTCCTTCCTTCCTTCCTTCCTTACTTCCCACAAGCACGCAAGGGGTTACAGAGAGAGCAAGTGTAAAGAGGGGTGTTCGAAGAAAGGATATAGAGAAGGACGGCGATCACATTTGAACTTTTGAAGATTATAGCTATCAGGGAAGCATGTAAGAGGAAGGGAGATACACTGTCGGGAAGTGCGACGGAAGAAGCTGTTGGAGTAGAAGAGACGGTTACATTTAACTGTTTCGACAGTAAAAGGGTGGGATCGAGATGCCAACCTAATAGCACGATTAAAATAATACAGTTGGGGTACCAGTGAAAGTAGCTCGTCAGAGCAGATGCCATGAAAATAGTTGTAGAAAAGACAGAGGGAAGCCATGTTACGTCTGTGAGAAAGGGACTTTAGACGAGATGCCAGGTCAGGATCTATCAGGCTGCATATCCGTCTTTGGATTTTGCCGAGGACCTCAAGATGAACAAAGGGGTCATCAGAAAATGTACGGCAACAGTATTTAATACAAAGATGGAGATTTGTAGATTTGAAGGATCGACTCAGACGAGAAAAACCTTCTTGCACGACACAGAGAACCAACTTTCCTTGCAGTAGATGCAGCCATTGATTCAATGTAGTTGTTCCACGTCAGGTCAGTGAAAAACGTGAGACTAAGCTGGCGCAAAGAGACGCTCTCGTGAAGTTGAGAATCCATCAAGATGATAGGAAGCAGGGATGTTCTGGTGGGTAAATTAGAACAGTTTCGTATTTGGAGGCATTAAAACCCATTTCCTACCCCAGTCAACCACAGATTGCAGGTACTTTTCGAGACCAAAGGCCATGCTAACTTTGTCAGCAATGCCGGATTTATTATTGAGACAGGAGTAAATGGTAGTCTGCCTACTTGAGAACCGATGACATCAGAAAGATCGTTGATGAAGATCAGAAACAGTGTAGGAGCCATGACAGAGCCTTGGGGAACATCAGCGCTCGTAATAAAATTAAAAGTAAATAAATCTGTTTTATATTTTTTTTATTAACTTTCTTTCTTTTCTTTTTTCTTTTTTCTTACTTTCTTCCTTCTTTTTTCTTTCATACTTCCTTTGTTTCTTTCTTTCTTTATTTGCTGTAAGAGTTCGGCTTGATTCTTTCTTTTGTTTATTTTTTATTTACACGAAATATTTAATTC